>CAJDYZ010010335.1:127932-139137 GCA_903986555.1 Heterotrigona itama | reverse complement strand
GCGTCCTATACACTGCCCCTACCTCCGGGTAGACTGGTACCTCGAAAGCCTCCCCTCCTGCTCAGGTCGCCTCGTTCCTCTTACTAACTGATATGAGCTATTTCCATATGCGTGACTTCTTGCGTTCCGAGAACGCAAGTATATTTATTTACTTGCTGCACTGCGTATTTGGATTATCGAAGCCGGGCCGAAATCGCGAAACAAGGACGAAATTATACAAGGATCGAATCTCGAAGCAAATACGATTTCTCTCACTTGTTCTTTCAGAAAAAGTGAGAACATTTGGATTGGACGTATTAATTTTTGTCCCGACTTTCGTTTAATTTACCTGGGTTAAAAGTTTTTGGTACCAAGATGTATGTATACAGATCTAAGTCTTTCTTTACATGTTACACTTTCTGTACGCGATTTGATTTAAACGACTTATTCACAATTAGGGTGTTAAAGACTAAACCTTGTACGAGTTAGAGTAAAATAGAGTAAAATGGAAGATACTTCAATGACAGCAGTTTGTTGTATAATTAAGAAGTGACAACGAATGAAATCGATTTCTTAAAAAATATTAATTTTGTTCATTCGTAATTTAAAAGGTAACGATTGTTCACCTGAAAGAATAACTAAAAGTCATACAACGTTGAATTCTGATATTTGTGAATAAACTACACCTGCTTCTTAAAATTCCATCATATAATTATTTTAAAAATAAAATATATCGTTTAAAAGATATTAATTTTGTCAATTAAAATTTCACTTATTTTCATATAGAATTTCTTTTTCGATCAACACAAAATTAATCATGTTTTTAATCACAATATTTAATAATTAGAAATTTCTTAATTCCCATAATATTTGGATATAACTTGATTTCCTTTAAATAAATAATATTAGATTTTTGTTATTATTAAGAAATTTATTCAATCCAAATGGAACTGATTAAGGAACTGATTAAATTATATATCCCATTTTATCTTTTCATTCATCATACTCAATTAATTTTGCAATTTTTTTTTTACGAATAACTGGACATCTCATCCATTATAGGTTCATTAAATTTAACTGCAACAATTATAATAATCCATTTCAATCATAACCAAATTAATTTTATTCCCATGATCAATTCATAAATTTTATTTACAACAATCATATGAAGACAATAATATACGTGTATATTGAAGATTTTATTATAATTCAATAAAACATGCAAGCAAATCAATGCAAGAATAAAAAAATAAAATAAAGGATACCACTTCTTTTGAATTATCGTTGCATTGATTCGCTTTCCCTTGACATTCTAATACAGGAATAAAATACGATCGTTTGCGTTCCAATTCGAAAGTAGATCGCAAAACTGAACAATTACCCTCCCTAATCGTACGGCTGCGCGCTTCCTGCGTACACTCCGTAACATAAGAGATATCGAGTTTTCGGGTTAAAAACGCACAGAGTGCGTAGTATTAACGGGGAACGAGGTTACATCGAACCCTTTTATAAACCGTTCTACTTTTCTTCATACCTGATATGTACGCAACGCATACATTAAACTCAATTGTTCCGATAACAATATAACTGGTTATCGTTGTATAGCAAACGTTTTTTGCAATATCAATAATATCTCAAGCTGAAATTTCGTACGTAATTTCATTGGATTAAAAATTTCTTTTGAACATTTTTCTTAAATATTTAGTCCGTATTAAAATTCTATATATGATTATCATAATTATGATTCCACTTTTGACGAAAAAAAATTGCATTTATCTACATAATCATTTTAATTAATTAATTAATATACTTTACGTATATTTATATGTGTAAGAGGGGATCATATTTGATACACATTTTGCACAAATATCTATATCTCATTTTTTATCCATGAATTTTTTCGTGTCGATAAATATCAATGGAAGTTAATAAGATATCATTGATAATAAGCTATACAGTAAATAATTGTTCGGAAATGGTAATAATTATTTGATAATATTCAAGAACATACTTTGACGACGTTTTAAGAACCAACCCATTTACTATTTTGCTATTTAATTTTGAACTTAAGATATAACGAATGAACAAGTAATTAGTTATCAGTATTCATTAATATTGATAAATAAGTCTCTTTCTTTTATAAAACTTTGTTTTTATTATTAACTCTTGTTGTTCGTTGTCTGTGAAAAATAATTTATACCTACCATTTTACAAAAAAAGAATAACATAGTAGGTAAGTGTACTCGTCGATGGACTAATCATACATGCCCAAATCCTCAATTTTCACAAATTTCATTAAATCTTCAGATTATTCGCACATGAAAACAAAAGTGTATACAAATACAAGTGTAAATAATTTTTATTTTATATCACAGACGAGGATTTGATCTATGTTTTATATTTATCAATGGATGAAAGATGGAATCTTTATCATTGTTGGTAAAATAGAATGTTACATAAATCATCTGAATATAACAAAAAATATCTATGAAATTATTTAACTCGGCAAAATTTTTGAACACTTTTCAATCCCAGAATATGTGAAGTTTAAATAAAAAAAAAAAGAACACTTTACCACTGATATTTCAAAATCTCTACCATACCGATAGTTCGTAAAGTCTGATCATTGAATTCTGATCTACAGACGTTGTGTCCGATCTATGATTAGTCAGTCAACAAACATGAGTGGCTTAAGTTGTCACACAATGAACAACGATGAAATCGTTCGTGTAATGTAATCAATTATGACGATACTTCTTATGATAATGGAATTATCTGAGAAGTGTATATGAAACACTTACAATACCATGTGAAATTCATTGTCTTAAAATTGTGCATGGAAAGATTATTAATATTTATAACCTTAATAGAGTGACATGTAACTTCTAAGACAGAAATAAGCTGTATCCTTTCCAGAATTTCTATTCTAACATTGAGTTCGTATTTTAATTAAATACGACTAAATAATTTTATATGTAATGTATAAAGATTGTAATCGGCAGATAAATATTGATCAACATGCGATGAAAAAAGTGTGTGACACAATCTACTCGTTTCTGTGAATCGAATCTAATAATTCCGCGTGCATTAGATCATTTTCTTAATCAAAAAAATACATTAGTTCTTTGTCATGATGCGCCTTTTGTTCTATGTTAGTACTACCTAGCTATTTACTTATCTATGTACTAATGATGTATATTTTCGTCACTTTTCTAATCTCGAGTAATTTCTATTGTTGTGTGTGTGCTCTTTCTAATTAACAAATTTATATAGAAATAAAAAATTTATTAAAAATTTTGAAGAAATAAGATTGTGTTATAAATAGAAATCAGTATAAGTTGAAAGCAATGAAAAGTGTATAGTAAAACTAATTTGACTTGACTACATATGTTTATTCATAATTTTGTAAGATAGTGCCAACAATGTCTGACAGCATTTCAAATGATGAAAAAACTGAGAATGTTTCTCATGATCCTGAATATGATGATACACTGGGTGTACCTGATTTGTTAAATGAAAATGAAAATATTAGTTCTAGCGAGGATATTGATAATAGAGGTAAATTTATGTCTTAGTTTGTTATTTCTATATTGTATTAATTTTCTTTAAAAATAATATGTCAATTATGTTGATACAATCAACATAAAATGTAATGATCTAAAATAAAATGTATGTTGTCTTTTTTTGTTTTAGAATGTCTTGGTGTGATACCTTTTTCTGCAATACATGATTTGCCAAAAAATTTTAAAAGCCAATATCATAATGTTTTTATTCCTGGTGAAGAAGTATATGTGAACATTATAAACAATGAGCGTAGCGTAACAACACATCCATTGAATCCAAATTTGTACACTATTGAATTTAGGCATGGCCCATTTACTTGGATGATTAAAAAACGATACAAAGATATCCAATATTTGCATAATCAATTAAAGATATATAGAGCCAGTTTAAATATACCTTTTCCAACTAAAAGTCACAAAGAAAGAAGGACCAGTCTGAAAAGCTTAGGAGATGCAAAAGAAGGCAAAAGTTGTAGAGGCGCACTGCCAAGGTAACAATATTCATTTATTTACTGTGCACAACCAAAAAACTAAAAATGTTATTTCCTTTTTCAGATTTCCAAATAGGCCAGATGTTTTAGTACCTTATGAACAATTAGAGCATAGGAAAAAAGTATTAGAAAATTATTTCACTAATTTATTAAAAATAAAAATCTACTTGCACCATCCAGAAACAGTAAGTTAATAATTAGTACTTGTGCATGTAATGTTTACTAACTAAGATATAAAATATTTTCAGATCAATTTTTTGGAAATTTCACACTTATCATTTATAGAAGATTTAGGAATGAAAGGCAAAGAAGGAATTATTTTAAAACGAACCGGATCAGGTGCAAAAAGTAGATGTAACTTTTGTGGTCTTGTCGAAAGTATGTGTTGTATTAGATGTAATCATTTTTGTACATCTCTATGTGGAAAATGGCATTCTCGACATCTCGTTGTTAAAGATACTTTCGTTGCTTATATGAAACCGAAAAATGGTAGCATAAAGTCAGTGATTCTAATGGATAATGGGTTTGGAATCAGTTTTGGTTTGTATACAACAGGATTAAGAAATGGCATACAAATAGTGAATCTTAGTAGGCACATAGTAATTAAATGTGGGACAAGAAGGAAGGCTAAAGAATGGATGGAGTTCATACAAGAAGTTAGTAGCAAAGAAGGTAAGTTCTTAACTACTGCAAAAGAAAACTTAAAGCTTAAATTATCGAGTTATGTTATTGTAGGTCGAGATTTTATACAATCAAATCCACATAATTCATTTGCACCTTATCGTTCCCCTATACCAGCTACATGGTTTGTAGATGGATCGGGATATATGTCTGCTGTTGCAGATGCATTAGAAAATGCGAAAGAAGAAATTTTTATTGCAGATTGGTGGTTATCACCTGAAATTTATATGAAAAGGCCAGCTATTTGTAGTGATTATTGGCGATTAGATAAAATTTTAGAGAGAAAAGCAGTAAGTATGTTATCAAAAATTTTATTTCTATTGATTATTTCTTCTAGTATTTTTAATAAGACTTTACTCTGTTAATGCTGACAATAGTTAAGGATTCTTGGTAAGGCTAATATAACATTGAATACAACGTAAAATATTGTTAAAAATTTAAGAATTTACCATGCGTATTTACGATAATTAATTTTTTGTTTAGTATGAAGGTGTCAAAGTGTTCATAATGATCTATAAAGAAGTAGAAGTTGCACTGGGCATAAACAGCTTCTATAGTAAGCAACGGCTAGTTGAAAAATGTCCCGAAAATATAAAAGTATTACGTCATCCCGATCATGCAAGGGTAGGAGTATTACTCTGGGCACACCACGAAAAAATTGTAGTTGTTGATCAAAGTATTGCCTTTCTTGGTGGAATTGATCTATGTTATGGTCGATGGGATAATAATGAACATAAATTAATAGATTTGGGTATGTGACGTTTAAAATTAAATCAATTATTAACATCGTTACTAATTGCATTTGCAATTACAGGTAGCACTCAACATTCCAGCATTTATATTCCATCTAAAGGTAGATTTACCAATACCAGCACTAAGAAAGTAAGTGTCGCCATAAATAAGAAGCACGTTTTGTTACCATTGGCTATTGCAACTAATACAGTTGTAATGGCTACTACAAAATCTATACCTGTATTGTAAGTTTCTTTCATTATTATTTTCGATAAATCCTATATTGGAAATTTTTTGCAGTTTATTTTATTTTACTCTCTCCATTTTAGGCCAGTAGTGAGCAAGAAGACAGTGTCACCATTTTCGGCATTATCACAATTGAATGCTAGTGATTTATTGCTAATGCAGCCAATAGAAGAAAGCGACACTATGAAATGTGACACACCGAATACAGAGCGTAAAAATTTATTTGGGATGGCAAAAAATACCATGGATAGAATGAAACGTAATATCTTGTTAAAAAGGGAAGAATTAATTAACATGGTATATAATCCACACGAAGAAAGTAGCGATGAGGAAAATGTTCCAGATACGTAAGTTTATATTTCAAAAAGATATGTAATAAAAACTAAAAATATTTTTATATTAATTAAGGAATATCATTGATATTTCAGCTATACGCTGCAAACTTCAGTTGATACTAGTCAATCACTCGCATATAACGAAGACGAATTGTCAGATTATCCAGGTGTAGCTAAATTATGGTTGGGAAAAGATTATGTAAATTTTATTGTCAAAGATTTTAATGATCTTCAAAAGCCTTATCAAGATCTAGTAGACAGAAGCAATACTCCCAGAATGCCATGGCATGATATTGGAGTTATGGTACAAGGTGCAACAGCAAGAGACATTGCCAGACATTTTATTCAACGTTGGAATGCAATTAAGGCAAGTGCTTTTTAATTCTGTAATAATTCAACGATTAAGTAACATTTATGTAGATTATACTTGTAGATGGAAAAAGCAAGATTAAACTCATGTTATCCATTTCTGCTTCCAAAATCATACCATAATTGCAGCAATTTTATTCCATTTATTGAGAGATCTTCTATTCACAATGTCAATTGTCAAGTATTAAGATCCGTTAGTTCTTGGTCGGCTGGTTTTCTCGATTCAGAAACAATCGAGCAAAGTATACAAGAGGCTTATATCGAGACTATTAGTAAAGCAGAAAGGTAAAATTAATTTTTAGAGACACTAAAGCGACTATTGCCCTAATACTATTGTGATCTTTTTTTTTTCCTATTTAAGATATATATACATAGAGAATCAATTTTTCATAACGCTTGCATCCATGCAACGTTCTGTAGTAAAAAATCGTATCGGAGAAACATTATTAAAACGCATTTTAAGAGCACACAGAGAAGGTGCAGTATTTAGAGTATTCGTGATAATGCCTTTACTACCAGGTTTCGAAGGTGAGGTTGGGGGACCAACTGGTACTGCCTTGCGTGCTATTACCCATTGGAATTATGCTTCTATATCAAGGTGAAAATTCTATTATGAAATCTCAAACCGTAACTAAGAACGAAAAATGTGTGAATTTAAAAGTTGTAAACGTTCAAATTATAAAAACAGGGGTAAAGATGCTATCTTAAATCGATTAATTGAAGCAGGAATAGAAGATCCTAGCGAGTACATTACGTTCCATGGTTTAAGAACTCATGCAATGTTAAATGGTACGCTAGTGACGGAACTAATTTATGTTCACAGCAAGCTATTAATTGTAGATGACAATACTGTTATTTGTGGTTCTGCCAATATTAATGATAGAAGCATGATAGCAACAAGGGACAGTGAAATTGCAGTAATAATTCATGTAAATTACTTACTGAATCAAATATATAAATTCGAATTATCAGTATTAATTATTTCATAATTTACAGGATCAAGAATTCGAAGAAGGAAGAATGAATGATATACCGTTTCCTTGTGGCAAATTTGCAGGATCATTACGAAAGCAATTAATTTCCGAGCATTTAGGATTATTTAAAATAAACGAAGACATAGATATAACTGATATAATTAAAAAATCATTCTACAGAGATGTGTGGTGTGCGAGGAGTAACCGAAACACGGAAATCTATGAAACAGTGTTTCGTGTTATCCCGACAGATAAAGTTGTTAACTTCTCCATGCTAAAGCAGTATCAAAATGAAGAGCCACTTTCTACGTCAAATCCACTTTTAGCCCAAGAAGAGGTTGAACAAATTAAGGTATAAATAATGTAAAAAATAATAATAACTATTACTTTTAATAAATTTTATGTTCTCATTTTCAATTTTACTTTAGGGTCATTTAGTAAATATACCATTAAATTTCTTAATTAATGAAGATCTGAAACCAGCTGCTGGCACAGTAGAAGGAATAATGCCAACAGCACTATGGACATAAATTAATAGTCAAATTGAATATTCACGAAACTTCTGCCAATGATTTAAATATTTTTTATAGTTGTAAATAAGTTAATCTAGCTCTAAGTATTTTATTGACCAAAGTACAAAACAATTACTCTGTACTTATAATTAGATATTTTAATATGTGTATCAGCAGCTTAATCTAACAATTTTTGCTGAAAAGCAAATAATATGTGAATCTATGTGCGACATTCTACATCACATTCTATAAAATGAATCCTTTTTCAATTCAAGCTTTTATTTATAGTTTAAGAGAACTTGTTCAAAGTTAAATGTCAATGAAAATTCAGATCAAGTATTTAAATTATTGTCAATGCATCAAATGTCAGTCTACTTTAACATTCCATAAAATCTACCTCTTTCAAATAGAACTCGCGTTATGAATGTTAATATAATAATTGTTATTCATTTAAAGATAGTTTTACTATATCAAGTGTTCAAGTGAAACATGTTTTATTGCAAATGAGAAAACGCTTATATGAATATTTAAGTTTTAACAGTGTGCCTTTTTAAGAGTTGAATTTTATATTATAACATTTATTTTATAATATTATTTATTTGTACTGAGTGATCAAATAAAATAATTACAAATTAATATTTTGTTTTCTTATAAATTGCAAGTTAAATCAGTGTTACATTCAAATTCAAATTTATAACTAGTGTCACTTGTTTGAACCCAAGACTAACTTATTATGTTATAAAAGTTAAAGTTTACCTAATTTTCAAGTTATTTTTCCACATGCACGAAGCCAACAGCTAATACTATGGTATTTTTCTTTTTTGAAGCGCTTCATTGTTAGATTCACGTAAATCACAAAGAATTCATAACGGAACTATTTATACAATTCGCCGCGCGAACTTATAAAATTGTTACTGAGTTTCAAATTCTGCGCATCTATGCTTGCGCATACGGGTCACAAATTCAAATATTTCAAATGACGTTATAAATACAATTTATGATAAATAATTATTCATATTTTTACATAATCGACGATAATATTAATAATAAAAAAATAATCATTAATTAATCATTTAATTATAAATTATAAAAAATAAGCATTTTGTTACAATCGCTAAGTGTTGCATTTCTATGATATTTTTATATATTTTCATAGTTAATAATTTTAATTATTTAAAATTATTTATATAATTAAATCAGTGATTTAGTTATTTTATATTTTCAAACATTATTTCATAGTTTCAGTAATTCATTAATGACAATTAAATTATTTTCTATATTTCTAAAGACTATTCGACAATTATTTAGCTTGTTTGTAAACGAGTTTAATTCCACACTTTTCGTCTGTTCTTGTATCATTTTACTTATTTTAGTTCTCTAATTCACGTTGTTAAATGTAGAGTGCGCTAAAAAACCAGTGATTTTTTTTGGTCGATATTTCAGATTCTGAGACACAAAACTCTATTTCATGTTCAGTCTATTCTATGTTTATTCAATGATCCTACTCAGTTGCGCACAATCAGTGCGCAGTATACTAACTTGTCGTCAGAGTCCGCCACGAAAACATTTTTTTTTCACTTTGATTTCTTGCCCATTCCGGTTCCAACGAGACATCTGTCTATGTTGTTCTCTTGTGTCTTTTTATAAACAACGTCCTTTCTGGCGATGAATATAAAGATATATTTTTAGTAGAAATATTAACGTAGTATAATTTTACCTATATTATTTTTCCCTCGTTACAAATAAAAATGACGTATTTAAGTTCGTGGGAAGAATTCGAAAAAGGTGCTGAGAGGTTATATCTTCAAGACCCAATGAAGGTTTGTTTTTAATTAAGTTAATGTTAATTTATACATTTTTACAGCCTAAAATATACGTAAAGTCACATTCCATTGAATAACATAAAATATTGATTAGAAAACATAAATTATAGAACATAAAAAGTGTGACTGATGTGACAGCATGACATGTCACATTGAAAAATAAACTGTACAATTTGAACAATTTTTTTAACTATAAAAGTACTGTCCTATCAGTTTTTAGATTGTGAATATTCCATGTAAAATACATGGAATATTGTATACAAAATATTCATTTATTTCAACATAATTAAATTAAGTCATAGGTGAAATAAATAATATTTATGAAGGCTGATTATACTTATAAATAGTTTAATAATCATCAAGTTTATAATTTATTATTTTGTTGCTCTAGGCTCGGTATACAATGAAATATTGCCATAATAAAGGTGTTCTATGTCTAAAACTTACAGATAATCGAACGGTAAGCTCTACTCTTATACAACTTACCTTGTAAATCTTAAAAATCTATTTAAATAATACATTTGTCATTTTCTTTCGTAGTGCCTACAATATAGAACGGAGATAGCACAGGATTTAAAGAAGATGGAAAAGTTTATAGGAAACCTAATGAGGCACATGGCATCTAAAGAGAGCTAAATAAGGACTAGATAAGATTAGAGACACTTTTTGAATCAAGGAATAAAAGTGCTGCGCATTTAATTCATTGTTTATGTTGTTCTATTTTATAAGATTCAATGACTGATGGGATTATAGATATTTAATTTGAATGAGGTATAAAAACTTTCTTAAATATACAATATGTGCATAAATGTCTATTTTGTATTTATTTAAAGCTTCATGCTCATTTCGGGCAGTTCCGTTGCCTCCTGGTTAAAGTTCTGTAACAATACAAAACAAAACGTTTGATGGTATAAGCAAATATTCAGTTTAAAAATAAATTTTTAAGGTAAAACCATTTATATATTATACGTAAAAATATGAAAATATGGTATACTAAAATTTAAAATATTCAAAATATCAATGCTCTTTGGAAAGTGTAACTGTGCGTATATGTGTAACAGCAGCATGTAGTGCACTAGTTATTAATAAAGCCAAACTTAATTTTAATTTTTTACTAGATATTATTATAGGAGGGAAGCACAAAGCAATGAAAAGAAGCACTTACGATATAATGGGCTGAAGAACAGCATCCAGAGTAGAATCAACAGGAGGGTAGATTTCTTGATTTGAAGACAGTTCATAGCGTACCTCTCCCCCTAATTGCATTTGCTATACCAAACAAAACTATTTTACTAATTTACTACGCAGGAGATTGTGTACGATACAACGCACTACGTTCTAGCAACAATATTCCGTCGAATCAATTTTTCTTCGATCCGGAGGAAGGAAAAATGACATAACAGAATACTGTTGCTAGTAGAAAAGGGAATAGCAAGCCATATGTATTTGTAAAAAGCGCTTAGTGTGTCTAAAAGATTTTCGTATGATAAATGCAATTTT
>CAJDYZ010010333.1:9719-22154 GCA_903986555.1 Heterotrigona itama | reverse complement strand
AAAAAAAAAAAAAAATGTCCAGAATTAGTGAATCGAAAAGGCGTCAGAAATTGTTGCAGCTAGAATGGAATGTGTTACTACAGCCTAATTATTCAGTAAATATTGCACCATCAAACTTTCACTTGTTTTCCCTGTCTTCGGAATTCTTTGAATTCAGATGTTAAATGGTACTTGGATCAGTTTCTTGCCGCAAAAGGGACATTTTCAAGCGCGAGATTGAATGAAGAAATGCTAGGAGAAAGATGACAAAAATGATCAACACAATTGTTGTTTGATACAAAAAAATTTTGTATTATTTATTTTTATAGAAAACCGCACGAACCTTATTGGCATCGACCCAATATTCCCACAGTATAGAAATGAATATTCTTCCGCGATGAGCGTACGAATACTTTCGTAAGACATATCACGTATTGACTGAATGGTTTAATAGTCTCGCACATCGCATACAACCAACGTTGGCCCGATCAAAGATACGAGCGTGAGTTAAAAATGACACGGCAATACCACCACGGGAGCGATCGAAGCTGCTTTCGCGGAGGCATGAAAATCAATGCGCGTGACAGTGAAGGCTTATTTTATCCTGACCGAGAGACTCACCAGAATAGCTTGACGCCGATGATTCTCACGGTTACCTGATGAGATTTTGTTATTAATAAACCACCCACTGATGTGAAACGAATCGCGTTGTCGATGTTTACGAACACAGGAACGATTAGAAATAGCTGATGAATTCGTTCGTGACGATATATTTGTGGCATAATACGATTCAAGCATGGACGTTATTTGAATAAAATACATCTATTGAATTCTACTAAATTCTACTTGTACCAAAATACGATCATATTTTTATCAAAAATGTACTTGAGAAATGATTATTTAAGCAACATATCGCTCTATTTCAACACACAGATGATTATTTAATTATTTGGCTATCAAACGAAATTTCTCATTTCGCTTTGCATCTTGTATCTGCTTCTTCGAATAATCTTTCAAATAATCTTTCATTCTATTCTATGAGCTTCAGCTTCCGTTGAGATTATTTATTTTTAAATGTTAAATTTCGATGGATTGCTGAGAATGTTTTTTTTAGAATTAAATGTCTTAAATGTTGAGACTACTATGTAAGAATTAAGTTTCAATTAGAGCTCAAATAAAAAATGAAGGAACAATCGAAGTAAGGAATATTTGCAAAAAATTTATCTGATCAGGATAGAGTTACTTTTTAAATAAAAATAATAAATTACTTGTTTCCAATTGTTATTTCTTATCTTTATTTCAATAAAATAAAATTTGAATAAAATTCTATTTTATTGGAGATATAAACACCATTAAATTTACCATTTAATTTAATAAAATTCAGTGTATTTAATATAGATAGATTCCATAACTTCATTTTAGTATAAATATAGAGATTAGTACTAAAATTTATTATATCATGAATGAAAATCACTATCTGTATGTAATTTTATTTTATTAAATACAGATTTCATCAATTTTTGTGATAAGTATCATTTAATTAAAGTTGAAAATTCTTGAAAGTATAATAAACGATTACCCTGATTTTTAAAAATTATTCTCTTTTTCTAATTTTTCATAGAATTTTAATTTTTATAGTGAAAAAGTATATGAATTTATAAATATGAAAAAATAATAATTATAGTGAAAATTCATAATATACGTACGTAAAGAAATTTTGAAGGATATATTATAGTATTTGAAGCATCAGTAATTTAAAATTAAAGTTTTATAACTCTGTAGATTAAACGAAATGATCTTTTATAAAATGCAAATATCTGATTAAAATTATTTCATTTCTTCTAATTTTCTCCTCTGTTGCTTCTAAAGTAGAATAATTTGCTAAAAATTAATGTTTCAACTTAATGAATACAAGAAGAAACTTTCATTTATGGAATCAATCCATGGCGATCAATAGAATCTAATTAATACACAAAATCATTCTAGGACAAATAGAAAAATTACAGTTACAAGTACTATTTTCTTACAATTTGTATTTATTTAGAAACTGTGTCTATTCCCTTGTGACAGATAAATTTCAAGAAATTACGCGAATTACGTCCCTTTCTGATATTTTATTGAACAACCAATTATATACTTATTCGGTAAAGTCTGGAAATTCGTGAAAACTGGTATTGATTATCTCGACTTTCACAAAAAGTGCCGTACGTCATTGCGTGTGAAACAATGTAGATCGTATTTCTTCTAGCGAATCGTAAATCCCTAGTTAACCACACAGCTGCACACGACATTACTACAACTGGTTGTCCGCCAAATTAGTATTGAGCAATTAATTACTACGTGCAAATCGAATGGACGATGATTTCTATGTATTCTATCTCGAACAACGTTACTATAAATTCTTTCGAATGGTAAAGGTAATTGCTTGCGAAACGACCAAATCTGTAATAAAAACTTCCAACGATTACAATATTGTCGTATATAATATAAATCGAAATTTCATTTGATAAATATAATATATCCAGACCATTTGAAAACGAGATTTCAATTGGATAGTTTCAATTCAAGATCGATCGACAAAATCGATCCTCATCTACGTGCTATTTGGCAAACAAAAGAATACGCCATATATAATTTTAAATTGACACTTCTGTTGACATTATAAAATTATAAAATTGATGTAAAATTGATACGTATATTGATTTATCAATGTACAGCGTGAATCACCTAATTCTATCCCTAATGAAATTACTTGGTTATTTTTTATATGAAAAAAAAAAATTTCTAACGAAAATCGTACAATGCAATAATTAATTTCTTTACAAAACTTTTGCTTGAATTATTTTCTCATGTAAGAAATACTTTCAAACAGCAGAGTTAAGTGATTCATCCTGCACACTATATTGTAATAAATGATATTATTAACCTTTCGAGTGTTTAAAATTATCAGAACTCTAAAAGATTGATACTGAATGAGAAATATGTAACAAACACTTATCTTTTGTTATATTCATTCAGTAGATGATAGATAGATATTATAATAAACAATTTTAATTTCATTCACTTGTATAATATTCTAACTCTGGCTAAAAACATGAAATAATAAACCATAATATGTTAGGGTTAAATAACCTATAAATTATAAATAATACAAGCAAATAAATATAATTAAAATAAAATGATATTACTGTGAATTATTGAAATCGAAAGGATTTTTTAGCACGATTGTATCTGTTATTCTTTGCCCAGAGAAATTGAAATAGAATAAATAACATTCTCATGTTTATTTATAAAATCAGTTTTGCCAACGTGTACTTACATCAGCAGCAGCAAGTAGTTGTACATTGCGAGTAAACGTACCTGAAAATGAAACAAAAAGAATGAGATGATTCGCATGAGTATACGAGACAAGAGATAGAATATTTATTAATCAAACGCAACACTCAAAAATATTTACACTCCCGTAAAATTGGAAAATTGCAAATTGCAACCGAACTTGTCTGGCTAGAATAAATACAGAGAATTATTCATCGTGCATGCGTATAATGTTGTTAACAGTACACGGTTGCCTAATAGGCATTATTACGTATTGGTTGTCTGTATATAATTTCGCACGATGTTGACTCTACAAATGTATTACAAGTTAAATTAGCTGACACGAGCGTGGAAATCGAAATCATGCAAAACATTACGTTTTTCAAGAATTATTTCTGGTGTAATAATAAGATTATCAGTACGAAAAATCTTAGTAATAATAATAATGATTCATATAAATATTTAATATTTCATATAATTATATATGAAATATTTATATTTATTTTATATTACTGATACTATTTTATTCTTATATTTTTGAGAAATTAATAGTATCATTATTAACGTCAATAAATTAAAATACGAGTGATAATATTGTTAATAGAATATTTGTAAGAAAAAAAGATGATAAATTCTTCAATAGTTCAAAATAGAACACTAGCATCATATTGGAAACAATTTTCAAAAATATTATTAATGTTCGTAAAAAACAAAAATAATCGTCGTTAATAAAAATAGAAGTAACAAATTTTTCGAAACAATTCCAGCTCGAAAATGTGAACGTAATGCTTAAGTTTAAACGGCAGGCGTGGACAACGCGATCATTCGTTCCATCCAATACATTTTATTCCTTTGTTCTTCTGCGTATTTCACTTAGTCTTCAACGAGAGAGAAATCGAGGCTTCGATTTGCCCTGTGATCGAGACGTCGCTGTTGGAACTTTTCAGAGGGGGTTGGTTGCGATCAATCGCTCACTGGCTAATTGTAGGAATTAATTTCGGGCCATTTGGCCCCGTTAATGGCCACGTGGCAAGCTATCGTCCGCAGAATCTGCGACTTTCTGCGAACAGTCTCCTGTTTTAAACATGCAAATTGCAAGGATCGTTTATCACCAGCCTCCGCCGGCGCTGGTGAATTTTTTCTGGCTGCACCTTGGCAAATGGCCCTATTCCTTTAGCACACAGTGCACAGCGTTTTGTAAAATTGTTTCGGTAAATAAGAATTTGTTTGGGGCACGCTGCATTGTCCCTACTTTGTTAACGTTCTGTTTACTTTCTACTGATTTTCACCGGTAAAAAAAAATATATATATATCGTTCTTCTTTTAAATAAGATTTAATACTAACAAATTTCTAAGTTATTCGCTTTTTAAGCTTTCCATCCACCTAAACATAATTTGCATTACTCACTATACACTATAATTCTACTTTCTGAAATTTTCATCGAATTTGATAACTTTAAGCATACGTTTTCAATGTTTTGAAAAATTGACATATAAACTGTTACAATTTTGTGACAAGGAATCATGCGACAATGAGTCTGAGTTCATCTTAAAGCGTGACGTTGGATCCATTTTTCGCAAGAAATAATTTTTCTATTATACAACAAGTGGAACAGTAAAGATACTTGTTCTTCTTCGAAAATGCTGTAAATTCGAACGTCTCTCGAAACAGTGAGAAAATTTTTTTTCAACGACTGAATTTACCAAGGATTTGAACACCGACGAAAATTCAAGAAATTTCGTCGAATCTCCATCGTTGTCAGATACATTCAAAGTTTGATAATTTGACGAGAAGAAATTGGACAGCAATCTTCAGGGGATCCTTGTCAATCGAATTTATGACGAATTCAGTCGTGAATGAAAGTTTTTCAATGTTTGAATTTACAGCATTTTCGAGGAACAATCTTTACTTTTCCACTCATTGCATAAAACATTTTTACAAAAAATTTTTCAAACTTTTAATATAAAAACGTTATAGTATAAAAGTATTTTTTTTTTTTTTGTATCGTGTAATAATTATCATATTCATATCGTATATTTTTTCTGAGCTTCACGCTTTACAATTTCCTGTTACGAAATTATAACAATTTAAATTCGTGGCCGCCATACACGTGTGCTGTGGTCACGTTTAGACAGAACGAACGAATGCTCGTTCATCTCCCACTTTTACAGAGTTCGTGCTCATTTAGCCCAAAACTGTAATGATGCGTTTAAACTGGGTTTAATCGTGTTCATTTATTACAGCAACATTCGATTAGTGCGATAAATTCGAATACCAGAACGAATTTAATCGAAACAGGAGGACAAACATTTGGACATTTAGATATGTATAAAATATAATCTCGTTTCTGTTCAGAAACTGATTGATTTCCGAATATTTGCAAAGTTAACTTGCCCGGAATTTTTTAAATATTTATTTTACTAAGAATCAAGTCATGCCACTCGACAGAAATTAAATGATAATTAATTACAGTGGTCGAGCAATAAATAATTCTCTGCTTCAAACTTTCCATTTCAGATCGATTTTCCTAGAAATCATACTTCTTCGAATGAGTTTATTCTCATATAAGTATAGAATAATACAATATTAGATGATGAAATTCTACTTCATTTCTACTTTAGTATTCTATTTCAATTTATTCCATTATTTATTTCCATAGATTATGGATATGAATATCGATTTAGAAACTCATTTCTTTCCACGTACATTTCCACAGACATTTTTTTCAATTGTGATAGAGTAAAGGTGTTTAAATCATACTTAACAATGTCTGTGTAAACACTGTACGATGATTGAAATAAAATAAATATCATTGATATAAATTAACAATTTCAAATAATAACTAGATAGCATTATAAAAATGAAAATTGCCCTTTCATTGCGTAACACAGTGTTTTATAAAAAGACAAATATTAATAATATTGATATAATATCTCATTTATCTGTGAGGAAATAATTTTTTTTCTGTACACCGACTTTCAAAAACTATTGAAGATATTATTATCATTATCATTAATACTACGATAGATACATTTCTCAAATATTTTGTACATTTTTCAGATTAATTTAAAAATATAAGTTGATCCATCTCTCTGTGGCTTTTAATATTATTTATTCGTTTCACGTCGCTTTTATTTTCTATGCCACGCATGCTGTGAAAAGGCAAAGGAAACATTCCGAATAACAGTTATGGATATACGTATGCATATGTGTATGAATATTCGTAAATGCAAGTGTAATAGCTTTGGCAGAAAGCCTCGTAAAAGCGAATAATAAAGTTGAGGAATTACAACAGTATGTAAAACAGCGTATACACCATAAAATGGCGTCGTAAAGAAGAATGCGCAAGCCGTTCCTCCGTTTGCAAGGGAAAAGGTTATGTTGACATTTATAGTTTACCGAATAGTAGATCGCGAGGAACTGATCTGAATTCCATTGGAAAATATCTGGAAATAAATGGAAATCTGAAATTTCTGAACGCGCAGATCATAACCACAGGGAATATCATTTAGTGTGATTATGTTAAGTAAAACAACATTTATTTTCTTCCTTTCTTTTCGCAGAATAATAAGCAACTTAATAATAATGTATAAGTGATTTTTATCAAAAGTTATCAAGTGCCAAAATTAGGCAAAATATATTTTTCTTTCCACCGGAAATTGCAGTTCAATACCTCAAGAAATGTAACGCTATAATTTACACTAGAGTATCCTTTAATTCGAACTATCTACATCTTAATATTTATATTTTCAGAATAGTACGTTTAGTAACAACAGTATTCCTATTATTACAAAGAAAAGCAAAATTTTTCAATCCTGGCATTTGCAATATTTTCTACTAGCACCTATCGGCTATATTATTAAATTAATTACCAAATTGACGAATTGTTGAACAGCATAAACAGTGCTGGAAGAGAAAATTTCACGTCCACGTGTTTCGCAACAAGTGCCAAAGTTTCGCGTATTACAGAAATATGGGGGAAAGTTGGAGATTGAGGGTGCGAAAGAGCAGTACGTACGTTCATGACACTATTCAAGGTTTTAGCTGGACGTGACCGAACCTGGCCAGGAAGTAGTGGTCTATGTAGTTTATCTAGATCGAGTGGAAGAAGTTGTAAAATGGAGAAATGGAGAACATATAACAGATGTGCTGCGTGGAAAATGTCGTCTTGTACTGTGTCGTCGAGTTATGTTATTTTCTGTCATAAATTCAATTTAATTGCAGATAACGTCAATAAACGTGGGAGCAAAATTGCGCAAAATAAGCGAAATTTAGACAGAAATTTAGACTACTATATCATAGTATTAATACTGTATTTATTTAGGTAAAATTACATTAAATTAAATCAATTTGTGTTTCAGTCTTGTCATTTCTTTTTTTTTTTCCACAAACACGATTTGTCAAAACGTATGTGCAGTTAAAGAACTAAGAACTGTAATGATCGAAGAGAATTTTATTGAAAATTTGGAACACTTCGAACCAAGGAGTCGTCAAAAATTTATATAGTTTACTAGAATTCAAGGCTTAGTAAGCAAAGTAAGAAAGATACACCTTCGATGTTAAAATATAAAGGAAGAATATTTTCAAATGTTTTATACTAAACGATAATTTATCATTCTGATTATTAGACGAAATGTAGTTAAGCAACAAAATTAATAAAATTTAATTCATCTTCTGTGATAGATGATAGTTTGATTAGACAGATGTTTAATTCCAATGAAAACGGTATTTTTAAAAAAAATAATATCACACCGCGTCTCCAACAATAAATAAATAATAAACGTCCTTAGAAACTAACTCTTAAAAAAAAAAATCTAAAAATCTGCCCTAATTGAAGACAAGATCAGCGAGAAGAGATCAACGTTCGAGTGAAATTTTTCTGTTAATTCGATAATTAGACATTTAACCTGGCAATTCGAGTGACCAAATCAAACAATAATCCTCCTGTGTCGGTGGAATAAGTACACCTTATCGAAAGGAATGATAACGGTTCGAATTAATGCTTGCTCGTGGCACTCGCCACGATCTAACCTGCCCTTCGTCAAACTATCGCAACCTCGATCGCCGATAGTGCCATCTCTAAATGGCCGGTTCGACTGTTAATCCACTTCAGCACGCGTGGCCAGAAGGACACGACATATCGAATACGAATTCGTCATTGTCGTTTACAGTCGTTGTACATTATTCATAGATCGATCGCCCGCGGCTCTCCGAGCCGAGTTTGAATAACGACATGCATCGAGACCTCGGGCGACTTTCATGATTCTTTTTTTTCGCCCGTGATTCCCACAACCATGGCCGACTTGAAACCATTTATTCAGTTATGTTAATAAATTCTACATCTTGTTATTGCCTTTCGCCTTCCGTTCCGTTCGAAACGGAAAGTAACGGCGAATGGAAACTCATTGCCGTCGATTTCGTTTCTCGCAGTTTCGACTTGGCAAATGTTGGCGAATTTCTCTTTTATGGCTTAAGGATTTAAGCATCCATCGGTTGTTGATGAATATATTCATCACTTGTTGCGTTGATCTATTTTGTATTGAGTAGAACGTATTATTTTTGATATTTATATCTATATACAATATGTTTTTTAATAAAATTTGTTGATGATTGTTATTTACTAAAAAAACTTTATTAAAAGAAATATATATATATATATATTTTTTTTATAATGATTTCTGATAACATTGTGTGTGTGTGTGTGTGTAGACTATTAAAATTCAACAATTTCTGATAGGTACGTTTATCAAAAAATCTGAGAAATTATTTTGAAAGATTCTCACATCTCAAAGGATTTTCCACTTTACAATTTTTTTTTTGTTTTGTTATTATTATTATCCCACAATACTATGCTATAAAAAGTTAATTTTGAATCAGTAGTGATTTGTCCAAAGTATTTTAGTAAAGTTAAAAACTATACAGCGAAATATTAAGCTAAGTATGAAACACAAATCAACCTTTTGACCCACATAGTGCTTTTGATCAATCATATAAATCTACATATATATCACCACTCGAAAGTCGTGAGCATAAATCTTATGTTTATTTCAAGACCAACTGTCAACGTATACATGACAAAGTTGTGATACTTTAATGTAATGAAGAATTCATAAAATACATTAACAATTCTATAACAAAATACATGCAATTTAAAGATTTGTTCATCCACGATAAATACTTGAAATTAATAATTTGCTTCTACATTAATTGATGAATTTTGAAAAATCTATAAACATTAGATAACAATTTAAAAATCTGATCATTTGCGATCATTTTTTTTTTTTTTTTTTGAAAATAGTTCGTAGATATTTATAAATCGTATTTCACATTTTGAAAGTATATTTATATATTAATAAATACGTGATATTTCGTACACGAAAATAAAGATTCTATAGAATGTTAATAGTTAACCATTAACAATTCCATCATAAAATACGCGTGCAATTTAAGAGTTTATGGCGAGTGAGTTTGAGAGATTTTGTATTATTTACTTTGAAAGTAACATTTTGTTATTATTTTGGGTACAAAATTATACGATGTTTGAACTGAACTGAACTTTGTTAACCTGCAGAGAATAAAAAGTTTTTCGCACAACAATCGCACCTACACCAAGCTTCTACCACAAAACTTTCTCCATTTGTGTTCTCAAACAGATTCTCTCATTCAATTTTTTCCTTTTATCGCTTCCAACTGAATTTTTGCCAACACGTGCAACAACAGTGTGCTTTTCTACTACCGCGTTCACAACAAGACAAATTCCAAGCAATTTACTTCCAAGGAAACGAAATTCCTAAAGGATTATAGGGAAATCATCATTATATTGTTGGTTGGTTTGTTCTATAAAACTGTTATTTAACTTGAACATATTGTATATCATGAACAGATTGCACTTCAAGCATTTAACAAATTTTCAATTTAGTCCCAAGTCCCAAATAATGAGAATAAAAAAAAAAAAAATTTCAAATTTGATATGTTCGAAAGTCTCAAATGAAGAAATGTTATTTTTTATTCTCAGTTTTATTTTTGCACACAAGTAATATCAGTTACGTGACACCCTATATAATCTACAGTTTCTATACTTGGAATGACAAAAATCGATTTTTGGTAAACATGTTGGAGAAATTTATTTTAAACTATAAAAATATGAAATATTTGATTTTACTTTGTATCTTATATTCCCCACAAAGGAAAAGATTCAATGAAAAAAAATTTCAAAATCAAACGATTCAACCTCTAAATTCTTATAATTTCTGTTATTTCGTTTATGATACTGCTTAAGAAGATAATGGCAACGACAGCTCTCCATTATAACGAATGAATTGTTTTAGAACAATGAAGGGAAAAGCAATAATTCAAGAGTTAATTTTTATTTCCAAAGTCGATAACTTTGATAATAATGAAATTATTTCTTGAATATGCAACGTTTCGAAGAAACTAATTCTTCATTTTAACGAGTAAACTGTTTGAAGAAGAATTGTTACAAAGAAAATATAAAAGCGATAATCTAAATTATCTAAAATCGATGATCTTAATATGTGGAATAATAAGATTTTGATTAAACACGTTTCGGAGAAATTAATTCTTCGTTCTAATGTGAATGAGTTGCTTCAAGCTTTTTCATTCTTCAAATCGATAATCAATTAATTAACATACGTTTAATATTTGATTAATTATAATTAAACATATGAAATAATGGAAACACTTTGGAAAAGCTAATTCTTCGTTCCAATGAATGAATTATTTTTTAGAACAAAGAAAATACAAAAATCCAAGGACTTTCTATTTCTGCAATGTTTGATATTATAATTCCCAGTGAGGATTTAATTTATTCAATTAAACTGCGCGTGAAATTTCGTGAAAAAGAAATGGTAATTAGAAGAACGACGAAGAAAGACAACGATCCTTCGAGCAAACGCGCGTGTAAGTTACGTTAATGCAATTGAAATTGCTCGTAGTATAGGTTGAAAGGCACGTTTGACGTCCAATGCTCGAGGCCTCGTCGATCACCGAATCGAACACACGCGGTTTTCGCGCGCAGCTGCGATCAAAGTAATTAGATAGCGTTCAGAAACTGAAACGTTTTAATGAAATTCTCTGCTATTCGAGCAATGTCCGGAAGTTTCAGGTCTGCCATCTCTCGTCTTTAGTTCTACTCGAGGAAAAGGAACACGAAGAATCAGACTGATTTATCTCTTCGCGAGGCTAAAAAAAACTGCCGATCAATATAATAGTGTTAAGGTACACGTGTCTCTAATTATGTCGCTGAACTCTGCCTTGACTTTGTTGATGATAGTTTCACTATACGTGCTACTTGCAAATTTTGATAAAACGAAACGAGTGAATTTTTCATAGCTGAACTAGCCAACTAATTATTATTCCACTGTTGTAAAGTTACGAAAGATGAAATGTGTAAACAGAAACTTTGCAGAAACTATAATTCTTCATCTAGTTGAAGATACCTAATATCGTCTTCAATTCTTACAACTTTTATATTATAATTATAATTATATTTCGTGGCATGAAAACATAACTAGATATTATATTATAATACAACGTTATAATAAAATTATTATAGATAGAGATATATCATATAAAAGTGTATAATGTATACACTTTCACGACTTTCTGATTTATGAACTTTTTGCTATATGACATTTCAATCTTCTTTATAGATAGAGTTTGAGCATTAAACACATGACTCGCAAAATTGATGAAAAATCATCATTCGAAAAGCTTCAAAATTCAAATTCAAGAATAATGATTCTGGTTTTTTCTTTTTTTTAAATTGTTCACTCGAAAATTCACAACATCTAACATTGTGTAAACTCATCACATACACACGTTTTATGACCTAGTCTCGCTTTAATTAACTAATGTATACAGTAGTCGAATACTGTTGGTTCAGCTATTTCAGCTTCGGGTGTTCCGGGGTATGATACGCAGAGTACTTGCTTGCCTGACTATTCACGCGGAACCCTAACTGTATTAGATACCACCAGTTTGCCCGTCACCCATTAACCCCTTGTACGGAATTTCTAAAGTTGCGCGAACAAGTAAATTTTTGGCAAAATGTCACGCGAAGATAAAACTTACATTTATTAATCGATCGTTCCAACTCTCAGGATAGTTTTGTCCCTGTG
>CAJDYZ010010330.1:24059-40367 GCA_903986555.1 Heterotrigona itama | reverse complement strand
AATTTATTTTTCCTTACGAGGAAATATTTTATTTAAATTATTTTTGTGTCACCAGTTGTAATTGTAGGTGGTGAATGGTTGAATTTTGAGGTTAGGTCGTTAGATTATCCATCGATAAGGAATACTGTGTTTGTAATGCAACAAATGATTCACCGTTTTAACATGATCTTTCAGAAATATAGAAATAGAAACTAAATAAATTGCAATATTGTCCTACATCAATAATAAGTAACGTGACACGCTAATGTAACAAATAATTCTATTTGAAACGTGACATTTGCCAATCTGCAGCTTCTGTGTACAGTTTCAAGGTGGTTTCAAAATTCGCGAATATAATCGTGATAATTTTATTATTATGTAATCTTATATATTTACGAAGACGCTTCGTAAAAAAAAAAAAAAAAATAGAACCTAGTTGAAAAATCATTTTCTGTATCTTTGAAATATCACAAGAGGTGTAATACACTGAATATTTTATATACTTTTGTGATTGCGTGCATTTTTTGGATTTCTAAATTTCCCAAGTGTCTACAAAAAGCCTATTTATTATGCAGACATTATTCGTGAATTCGATGAAAAATTATCGATATTTTGAAGGCTGTTTAAACATCGCAAAGCAAAATCCATTTAGCCTCATTCTTTAAAGCGTGAAATTTCCACTTTATCAACATTAAATTTTTTTTCTTTTTAAGAACATTTTCATATCGTGCAATAGACAGCAAGGATACTTTTATTGCCAAAAAATTACTGAAAAATTTCTCTCGTGCCTGGATCTACCATGATCCTGAAGTCTTATCATCAACCTCTGAAACATGCTGGACGATTTTTTGTCGTCATTTTACACGAACCTTGAACGTCAAAGTTAAACAAAGAAAATTCAAAAAATCCTAATATTCTGCCACTTAACTTTAATGTTTAAAGTTTGATAAAATGAAGCGAAAGAAGAAAAAAAAAATAGTAGAGCGAGTTTTAAGAGGTCGTTGCAAAGAGGAGACTTCAATCTTCAAGACTACAAGTAGATCCAGCCCAAGCATTTAAATTTTTACAGTTTTCCAGCTTTCCTACTTTCTACATGATGCAGAAACGATGATCTTTAAAAGTTATTCTAACGGCTAAAGTAAAGCCTCTTTTACGAAGTTACTATAGTTTAAAGTACGGACGATTTCTCATCGAATTGATTTCAACAACTTTCGTAGAAAACACACGACGTATTCGTAGAAGAATTTCCCTGCATATTGATTTCGCGAGCCACGCGCTCGTCCACGTGTATTGAGATCCCAAGGAAAAATTTGAATTCCCGAATATATGTGTCAATTCCGATGATCTTTTGACGGCGAAACCTTTCCCACCCGTTCTTTCGACCCAGATCATATATTTTGATCCTGTTTCCGGCGATTGAACGATCTTAATTGGCTTCGACCTCATTCCATTCCCGCGCGCAACGCCGCAATCCTATGCACGATATAAAGTGGTTTCCGATATCTCGGTATCGTTGACCATCGAGCCTGCACACACCGTGAATGAATGTTTTTTTCTTTCCTACGGGTCGCTTTCGAGCGGCGTTCGCTATGGAATCGGCTGGAAACCCCTGCCAATTCGGTCCCTCGATTTTGAGGTCCGTCGGCAGATTGTTCAATTTCGAGGCTCGCCCGTCGAATTCCCAATACACAGGCACATACTTATTTTTCTCGGTCAAAATCACGGATCAGAGCGACCGTCGCAGTGAAAATTTTCGCGTCTAGAAGAAAGTACTCCATTCGTACAGTATATTATATTATACGATTTAAATTTGGATTTCAGGGACGACGTCTGCTGCTGATTCAGATGATTTTTTAATACTTTTCATAGCTATCTTCTAATCTACAGACTTTAGCGGCCTTTCGCGTAAATTCTTCCATATTTCTGAAAATATGATACAAATGGTAGTGTCGAGAAAGTTTTAAATTGAATTGAATTTATTGTGAGGATGAAAATCCTTGTTTTTCCCCCTTTTTTTTTAGAACATAGTTGAAAAAATCAGGAAAAAATTCCATTCCTTGGATGAAATACTTTTTCACCGAATTTCGTTGTTGTTTCAACGAGATCAGATTCATTCGCAGCTTGCGAATGAATTTTTGTGAATGAATATTTTTGATTTCATCCGTTCGGCAGACCTAGATAGTTTTAATTGCTTCCACGAGTGATCGAAATTTTCCTGTGTGGAGTTGATTGAATTAGTGCGATTATGTCCGTTTCTATGAACATTGAAAAATATTCGATTCTAATCAGAATAGTGTATCTTACGTTCCTAGGAAGAAGAATAGTAACTATTCTTGAAAGCAATAATTAATTCAAAGCTACATATAAAAAGAAAAATTCAATCAATTCAAAAGTAGATTTTTAGAAAATTTCACTTGCGATCTTTTTCGAGGATTATTTTTATTTTTTACACGATATCGTTTATAATATTTCGATTAACGTTTGACTTGACGAACAGTTGTAAAACACACACACACACACACACACACACAATGCCGATGAATATTCTACAATTCTTTCTTCTTTTTTGCGAAAAGTTTCGAACAGTGAAGAAACGCAAATGAGTTTGTTCGCCCGTGGAAAGTCGAGCTCCGCCGCTTATGCAGAAAACAATTTGCGAGGAAAACCTGATAACGCTGAATTTATTTCCAGCAAAGGAAGTGACGTATCCGATGGAAAATAATGCAGAATCAGTAACTCGAGGACTTGCATTTAGGAGCATGTACTCCGAGGGAAAACGGTAACATCGTTAGATTCGAGTTTCGAGCTGGAGATTTATTCTAGGCTGCCTGCTTCTCCGAGGAAGCCTTGAAACATTATACAGTAGTTTTAGAATGATGTTCCCGTTAAATAAAATTATATTCAGAAGAATTCCTTTCGTTTTACTATTATGTTTTTCGCTCTCTACGTAGAGATGCAGGAAGTCAATACCTAGAAATTGTTACTGTTGAGATACAAGTGTGACTTATTTGTACACTGAAATCTAGATGGACAGAGCTTTGTTCTTCTTTAAATTTATCGAGAATTAATGAACCGTGCAATAATACTATAATTATTGACTTTTTACGTGTTTATACTCGTTAAAAGTATCAGAGCATAAAGCAGAATAAAGTTTTCAATGTTTCGTATATTATACGTATTAAATTGATTTTATTTAAAACCAAATAATTGTAATCAAACGTTCGTTCAGTAGTAAAGCTCGACAATAAACGAGCCTCAGTCTTACAGCTGCGATTCGCAGTAGTACAGATCAGTCATACGTGCGCCGTGAAAGTAATCGCTAAACGTGAAAACGAGACATTAATTTTTAAACATTCATCTACCCTTCGTCTACGTTCACGACAGATTCCCTCGAAATAGTTTCAAACACCATTTTACAGTTTCGTCCGCAAATTGGATCAAACGTAGTGCTAAGAGAACGAAGTGAAAAAAAAGAGATAGAAAAAAATTTAAAAAAAGAATAAAAGAACGAAGCATGAATTTCCTTTCGGCGAACAAAGTCAATCAGGTATGTCCGCACGCATGGCAATCAGATTAACAACCGTCGAAGGAAATTGCGAGCCGGCGTCATAGCGGCTTTTGAGTACAAAGCTGACTGGCGCTCGATCACATTTTATTCAACTTGAACATCCGGAAAATTCAAAGGAACAGCAGGCTCATCGTTGCACGCGCGCGGACCTCGCCGCTCGGGCGCGAATTAATTGGATAAAAAAATCTTTTAGCTGCGAGGGGGAAAAAAGCTTTCCGACGATTGAGCAGCGCCATTCTTTCGCGACGCTGCGGAAAATGCATCCTCCCCACTCATCGAAAAATGCAATTAATGTGCAGCCCCGTCCAATGGAATCACGAAGAAAGACGTTCACGGTTAAACGCCGCTTCAACTTGTGTTTGTGCTGATACTGTTTCTCTCTAGGAAAAAAAGAGGGAGAAAAGAGAACGCAATGGCGACGAAACAAAAATGCTATTCTCTGGGAATCCGATGCAATCCTCTTCTTCGACCAATTGTTTTTTCACCGCTATACTCTCTCTCTCTCTCTCTCTCTCTCTCTCTCGTTCTTTCCTCATGCAATTTTCATTGTTTCTTTCTTTTTCTTTTTCTTCTTTTTCCTCCTGAAGAAGGTCACGGTTGAAATTTTAATACGCGAAGGAGTTTGATTTTAGCGTTTGATCTGAACCATGGCGGAATAATTGAATTATTCGATTCTCGTGCAACGATTCGATATCATACGCTTGTCAGCGCGCTATCATTCATCGGTTCGAGTCTTTTTTCTACGCTCTTCCGGTGAACAGGTAATCGTAATCGTAAATTCGAACGTTGGAATAAGAATAAATTGTGTTATCGGTTTATCGAATCGTAGATTTGAAGAGGAACTACCAGAGAAACTCAATTCAATTTGGTGATAAATTCCAACAGGTATTTGAACACTAAACGTTTTCAAACTTACTAAACATTATTTATCAACACTCTCGGAGGGGATTAGTAGTGAAGTCTATTAGTAGTGAAACTCAGTCATAAATCAACCATGTGTCTACTATTCCTATACCTCAGTATATTTACAATAATAACATTTTTGAATGTTTTCAAGACACGTATCAATGAAATGATTTTTCACTACAAACAAAATTAACAATTACATACACACGTGTATCAACGACGATCATAAAGAACAAAATAATCATAAATTTCTCCCGCCAAAATTATCATAAACTTCTCCCTCTAATTTCGCAATTAAATTACACTCAATCAACGGTGATTAAGCATCCAGATAATTTCAAGCGGTCGTGCACTAATAACAGGACGAAACATACAAGCCAGGATAAACTCACACATCCACACCAGCGTAGAACGAAAGCCGGCTGTCCGCGTTTCCACATCCAGCTCTCTGCGATTCAACCGGCTCGATTTTTCCGCGATCAGCTGCCGATAATCGTTGGACACGATCGCGCTTGGCCACTGGTATCTTCGGTCGCTTATTAATCCAGAAACAAAGCTGATTCTACTACGGGCCGATGATAGTAAACGCGGTTCCGCAGCCCGATTTCATCGATCTTGTTCAAAGAGAAAGAAAACGATCGACCCGCTGACGAGGCGGCATAATTTGTTGTGAGCTGTGGATTTTGATGAAATTTGGCACAAATGTAGTTCTCGAAAAAGACAAAAGAAACTATTTGACATTTTCTTTTTACCAGCAGTCGAAAGGTGAAAACTACCCTCAAAGTTTGACGTGCGGGACACGTTTTGTCAAATATCTCGAAGCTATTGAGTAAATCGAATTAAAATTATTGCTTTTAATTTTGGAGAAAAAAATCTATTTGTTTAAAGAGTATATTCAGCGAATACTATCGAGCGGGTGGGGAATTTTTATCGCGACAAGTAAGTTTCGAACAGCCTCGAAAGGAGAACACGCGCAAAGGGACTGGATCTCCCCTTACTCGTAAAATAAATGTAATACACATTCGTCGTGTTGCTCGCTCCTCCGTTTTCCCCGCGAAGGGGAAACGGTCTGTTATCGAGCATTGTTCGATCGTTCCCCACCCGCGTGCATCGTCCCCCAAGCGTCGTTCGAGATCCGCCAATAACTTCGATACACTCTGTCTCTGAATGGGGAAAGCTTCTTGGAACGTATCCATCTGAGATACGTTCACCATGGAGAGGCGAGATGGTGAACGCGCGGCCATCGAGAAACTGGCAACGGAAAGAGCTGCTTGGAAAGGAAAGAAGTGCGGTCGCTGCTTCAACCACGATTCGTGAATTTATTGGCCTGGAACAGCGACGAGTCGATCGGGCCGATCGCGACGGGATAAAACTGCGAAGATCGTTGAACTCTGGTTGATGGTTGACGGAGAGGGAAATTATTTCACTCGATCTTTATTTTGTTCTGTTCGTTGCTGATGCCGAGGCGACATCATCAAGAAAATTCGACATCACGAAGATGGAGCCTGCAGTGGCAACTAAATTCTTATACTTTTATAATCAAGTGTACATGATGTATTATGTGTGTTGCGCTGTGTATTGTAAATACTGATAATCTGGAAATTTATGCAAAAGTTGCTTGGTGAATGTATATTTAATAAAACTTTCTCGATGTAATATTTAAGTACTTGTGTAACGTTTATAACTTTTATACACATACATGACCTCATAATTCTTAGATTTGTTCCAAATATGACCACCCTAATGACGATAATTGTCTCATTACAATGTTAGTGAAATTTCGAAATACACAACACACACGATATATTCATGTAAAGTCGCTACAAATGTTTGAACAATATCTTGCAACTTCTACATACACTCCTTTGACTTGTTTCAAACTCGTTTCAAGCCAATATAAACCATACTATCTGAGTCTTGTCTTCGAAATGTCAATAAAACATTAAAATCGCGTCGTTAAGAAAATACAGGTAGGTATATTTCCTTCAGGTGAGTTTGAATTTCTCTTCTTCTCACGACGAATCGTTCGAATCGGTGTGTTACCAGGTTTGAAGAATACCGGGCGCCGCTGGATTTGAAGAAGCGATCTCGATTATTAAAGACGCGCCACGATTCCTTGGTAAGCGAGACCGTGAATAATTCGCCGCGCTTCAACGTTCTCAGGCTCAGACGAGAGACGAGCCAGCAGAAAAATATCGTCACCGGTAAGACGCTGTCATCATTCTTCTCGTCCCCCCTGCCCCCCTCTCTCGGACGAACCGCTCGCGCCGTTTTTCACGATTTTTATTCGCGAGCGTGCAATGCAGAGGGAGAGAACGTTTCCCTCGGACCTCGGCGCGTGTTGCCGAGGGAAGAATAATTCCCTCGTGGCGGCCAGATCGAATTCAACGGAACTCGAGCACGACGGTTTTATACGCGGTTTAGGAACGCGGCGAACGCTCGTAATTGTAACTCGTAATCGAAATAACTTCGAATTGGGGAAAGCCGCGGACTGGTCTGTCGCATGCAAATTGACGTGGCCCGCGCAACGTGGCTGCGTTTATATTTACATGAACGACGAGAAATTTACAAACTCCATCGAATATCGCCATCAGCGACATTTTAAGCGGCACGCTTCCCGTAATACTGGATCAACGGGAAAACACCGAGACCCCTGAATAATAATAACGCGGCGAATAGAATTTGCTCGCGTTTGTACGTACATACGTTTTCGAACTGGGTCGCCCGTTGTTGCCTTCGCCTCGCTTGACAATTCGAAGGAAAATTTCGGGCGGATTTGTTTAAATGTAAATAGAGGAATGTCCTCGCTCGCGGTTCTCTTTCTTTTTTTTTTTTTTTTTTTTTTTTGCTCTTCTCGCGATTATTTTAAAGGAAATTTTTGGGAATTCGTTCGAACGCGAATGGAGGAAGAAACGTTGCCAGTAATTTTTTTTTTTTGGGATTCTATTTTTCAGCCGATGGAATTTTTCACTCGCGTTTATTCGTTTTCGAGCCAGGTTGTGTTATCTTTGCCCCGCGATGATTCAAAGGGAAATTTTGGAAAACTTTTTCAAATGTAATTTTTACGATTTTCTTTTTTAACAACAAACTCGTTGAAAGTTCATTTTTGCTTGCAATACTTGGAAGTTACTTTCAATCTTTGGGATTTTTTACTGACAGAAAATACAGGTCAATGAATAATAATTTGGAAACCTATGACCAGAATCGAAGAGGTGATTCAACGATTCGGGTAGCATTCAAGCAAATTAAAGTCGTGTTGTAAATCAGGCTAATAAAAGAGAAAAATTTGTTCCGCGTAGAATATTATCATAAGTGTGGTACATTTACGCGTGTATGTAGAAGATTTATGTAGAACTACAATGGATATTCATAGGTATATGAATTATACATTTTACGCATCTAACCATATCCAACGTATATGAATTGTATATTCATGAGTGAGAAATGGATCGAAAAATCTGAATAACAATGTTTATTAATTTTCTTGTTCCTCCTTTCCCAAATCATACAAAAGCAAAGAGAAGAATTTAATAGGTTTAGTTGCAACCTTCACACTTCACTCGACTTGCTGTTAGTAGAAAAGGACGATGCTAGCCAGACGATGCTAAATGTGTGGACCACGAATGTTTTATTCCTCCCTTTTCACCGTTGTGAAATTGTATAAGGTATATGTGATTTTGCGAGATACGTTTTTTAATATTTAAGGGTGGCAAGATTCATTCGTTCTATCACGGATGAAAAATTTCGGTGCAGTTCCATTCAGAATGCAGAGAATTCCAAGTTTCTGCGTACTCTCAACGTAGGTAACTGACGTGCCGTAAATTTGCACGAGCAGCAGAATTGAAGTAGGACTTTAAAACTGATTTTACAAAATCAAATATTTACGAAAGCTTCGAAATATCTTGTCTCGCGGAAACGTCTGAATGAGCGAAACATTTCATAACATGAAATATTATTAGCATTACAACAGGCATTAGGATTACATTGGCAATCTCTGAAATCGATTCGAAAAATTGATATGTACAAATTGCGAGATATTTATTACAAGTGTGTACTTTTTATGAAAAAAAAAAATAGCCATCTGACTGATAAATGATCCTACTCGGAATTTATTAATTTATGGTACGTAGATATAATGTAATATAATATAAAATACGTATTTGCAGTAGCTTGTAATTTCTAATTTGCCAATTGTTATCTTCGTATTCGTTTGAAACTTTACCAGTATTTTCCAAGCAAGTATAAAAACGAAATTCTAATAAAAAATAAGAAATATAACAAAAACAAGGAATATCTCACTTTGAATATTTAATGCATATATTACACGCATAATGTGCATTTTTATAACTTCCAAGTTTCTATAAATTCACAAAAATTCACGATACATGTTGCTATTATAAATTATATGAGATACAGGGTATTTCGCCAAAGTCAGGCCACCTGAATATCTTTTCTATTAGCGAAAATGAAGTATTAAAATTAGTATGGAAATCGTTTCTGATACGTAAACTTGGTTGAAGAGATGAATCCAGAGATAGAGGAATTATTTCTTTAAAAATATTATTTTTTAATATTTTTCTTCCAAGGTCATTGGTATTTTTTTCTATTCCGTCACGTGGCTCGTGAAAGAAATTCAGATGTGAAGTTTATGACACGATGACCTTGGATTTGAAAGTTTTTAAATTAACGTGAAACCAATTACGTTGTACCAATCTCATCGATTTCACACGAAAATCATGGATAAGTAGTTCGCGTCGAAACGATTGTCATTGGCATCGGCAACGAATCACGGTGAACTATCACCGGTGAAATGACGGTGAAATGTATTTATAATCGCGGCTGGACGATCATCGCTCAGTTAATAATTCTGCTTTTGCAGTCGCGTTACGGGGCGTCGCTTTGTGCGACGAAAATGAATCGCATCGGTATTGCTTTCGGCCGGCAGGGTCGCAGATATATACGATTACTTGGCTGTCAAAGGGTCGAGGAACGAGGAGGAGGGAAGAAAAGCGACGAACGAGCAGGCCGCGAGCTGGATGCATTTCGAGAGTTTCGATAAATAGAAAAATTCCCCCCGTTTGCCAGGCGCGCTGATCGATCGCCCGGGCCAGGCGCGAAAGTGAGCGTGAAAAATGCTGCACGCGTCACGATAAATGTTAATGAGATCGTTTGTAATTTCTCGACGGGCTGCGATGTTGCGAAAATTGCGAATAGCAACGGCGCCGGTTGAAAAGGTCGGCGTTGCTCAAAGCGAAGTGAAAATTCATGCGAGAATTACTCTTTTTTGTATTTGTACGAACGTCGAGACGCCCCGTTCCGCTTCAACTCCACGGTAATTGAATTTCCACTCTGTCGAATATTTCAGCACTCGAGCACACTTCGCGGATGATATTTTCGAAAGTAAGCGTACGGCCATCTTCTCCGGCGGTGCTCTCGCAGAGCGGGTGATTCTCGAACTCCTCGAAGCAACGCTGCAGGTGTGTTTGCCTTTTGGAACGTTCATTTTGTCGGCCGTGGCCTTTCAACCGTTCCCTTTTCAAAATGACGATCTTTCAGATGATTTTTCACTCCGAGAGGGAGTACGAAGTCGCTGAAGAACGTTCAATCTTTTCGCAGCTGAAATTTTCGTTTCGCGGCTTTTCAAAGTTCTTGATTGATCGCTTGCCTAATTTCCACACTTTTATACCGGACCTGTTTCTCTCTCTCTCTTTCTTTTTTCTTCTTTTTATCTTTTTTTTTTCTCACTGATCAATTTTCACCGATATCCGCGCGAAAGTTTGAGCGAAGCAAGTTCGCCAAAACTGAAAGTTTTCTCGCTTACGAGATCCGCGGTGTAAGTTGTACGTATATCTTGCCGATTTGAAACGTGCCTTAAACCCTCGTCAATTGCCAAGGGCAGGCTGATACACCGGCAAATCCTTCGCAGTTAATGCACGAGCGAATTGCCAAATTGAACCAGCTGCTTGAACAACCTAAGCGCTCGTGGAAATCTTCATACAGAAACGATGTCATAAATCATGCCTAAAGGTGAACCATGCAGAGGTTCTGTTCATTGGTTCAACCAAATCTCGAATCGTTCTCCGATCCGTGGCGAATCGGCATAGAAGCTGATCTACACATCTCCGACGAAACGTAACATTTTTGGGGAGAAACCGCGAATACGAGGTTGTAAAAGGTTTTGCAAAATTCGTGTTCCTCGATCTCGCGGGACGCCAAAAACGGCCACAAATTCGTTCCACTGTAAAGTTTTTATCATATATGTACTTTAAAGTTTCCCCAAACACACTTGCTATGTTCTGAATTTTATATTCCACGCGTGTTTCAATAAAACACGTCGATACGTTAGGAGAAATTCAGAAGTGTAATGAATTCCGTGTCGAGTTCGCATCAATGCAGGCAGTGGTCATTTACAAATTTTAATGCTCCGTAGGATTCAAAAGATATCAATTCGATATTTGCCTGCAATCTTGCAACAGAGAATTTGCACGGACAAACCTTGTGCAATTTTTTTATTTCTTTATTTTCATTCATAGGTTATACTCCCTTTGACGGAAAAACAGGAAATGTTCAAATATCTACGCGAGGTACTGTATGTATATGTGTGTATATGTGAAACTCACAGAACGTTGCCAATCGTTCGCGTGTTCGATTCGATTCTAGCAAACCGCGAACCCGAGGTCTCCTTTGCAAAAGACACGATGCTGTAAACCACGAAACTCTCGCCAAACGATGCCCGATTTCTAACACGTCGCGCAACGTACAAAGCAGCGTTAAACATCGTCGATAAACACGCGAGCGAGACCTCGTGTCGAGAAGGGGAAACGATCTGTTTTAACCCGGGCGCTGTAACCGAGGAATCATCCCTCTCGTGGCCCCCGTCAATATTTACCTGCGTCTTGTTACCAATAAAGCCGATGTTTACGGAACGTCAACATAAAAGGAGATGCGCATGAATTCATCGCTAGAAATTCTCTCTCTCTCTCTCTGTTTCTTTTTTTGTTCGCGTGCACAAGTTGAAGAAGACGAAGGTAAAACGAGGTCGGTGTCGTACATCTCGCGCTCGCAGACGACTCGAGTGTATGAAAAACGCACCGCGTTTCTCGTTCAGGAGTGGAAAAAAGAGAGAGAGAGAGAGAGAGAGAGAGCAAGTAAGAAATACACGCATACCCTGTTGTCGAAAATGCGCCCAATCGGTAAGAGAGGAGAGCAAACGAATGATTTAACTGGATTTATCAATTATTAGGAGAGACTGTTTCCGAGTGGAGAGGCAGCGAAGTGGATAAAGTGAATAACGCGAATGGAGTCGCGAAGGATAAGAGCATCGTGGAAATTTTACTAAAACTATCTTTCCAAGCGTGCGTCGCTTCAAATATTGAGAACACGAGGCGTCTCCTCCTCGTCCTCGAAATTTCTGACCAACTTGCTTCGAACATCGAAGGGAATCACAATCATGGGGTCAATCAGTGATGAAACGGTGGAAGAGATCTTTCATGTTTGTTATTAAACGAAAGCAAAAGACAGTCGTATGTTACTTCAAATTGTGACATAATCGCCATTTATAGTGGTTCGAATGGAAACTTGCAATTTTTTGAACGTAATTAGACATTTAGATACTTTGGAGCTACTCAACGTTAATTCTGCACTATACTTTATTTATAATATAATAACATATCCTGCACTATATTTATAATTTACAATATTCCGTACTGTATTTCATTTTACTTCAAACACTCTACGTACACGTTACTTTACGAAAGGCTATTTGCTAAATATTATTTTTATATTTTATGTTATATCCAATAAATATTACTTTCAATCATATTATTATATTAATATGATATAATAATAATTATTAATATATTACTTCATATATTACTTTTACTAAACCTCTATATTTTATATGTTTAACAGGAAATTGGTTGGCGAACGTTGCGAACGTTGAAACAGGAAATCATTCCTCTCTCCTCGAGGTTCTCTTACAGTTCCGCGCGTACTGTAATATCACTTTTTGCTTAGAAAACACAATGATTCCCGATTATGATTCTCTCTGTTCGGCAAACAAGATTTTCATCCTTCGAACTACGGACGCGAGTCGCACTGAAATTCAGAGATACGTTCTTTCATATGTAGCAGCAGGATATTTCATATCTTCCTGTGCTTTATACGAGATGTCAGATTCCCCTTTGTTGCGCGAGATCTGCATCCGAAAAGGAACGTAATATAATACAAAAGCGTTACGTTCTCACAGACAGGATATGGAAACAGGGATTCCACGGGAAGAATATGTGTCTGCGTGTTTCTTAAAGCTTTGTAATTACTTTTGGAAAAATGAAGACACTATAATTACAGGGACTCGTGTTCCTTCTACTCTTAGATTAGATAGTAGTGTTTAAACGTTCCGCGGACGCAGAAACTCATTCGTTGCCTTCCTCCTTTGACACAAACATGACGATAAAATCGTCATCATTCTCTTCATCGCTCCAACCAATGAATAGAATAATTTTTATGCAAATACAAAAGTATTCGTCTGTTTGTAAAATATAATTAAGAAATACGAGCTTGGCAAGACAACATTGTTTTACGTACCGTAAATATTACAGAAAGCACTATATTTTGGAATTTCAGTAGTAGCCAAGTTCGTGCTTTTCTCCTCACTTCTAAGTGTTCTCTAATTGTCCAGTGTGTTCGAAAGATGGAAAAAATCCATTTTTTTTTACAAGTCCAATCACGTCATCACACTTTTGTCGTCGAGACAAAACAAATTATAATCTTCGATAACATTTCTCTTTCGTTGTATATATAAGCGAAACTATCCAGTGCCTAATACTATCGTATATTTTTCAAGATTACGAATCGAATCGAAAAAATCGTAGTAACAATTGTAAAGAAAAGAAAAAAAAAAAAAACATCGAATCGTTTTACTAATTTTTCTCTGACGAGCGCGTGTCAGCCTTTTTGCAAGTTTCTCAACGCCAAGGCTTTTACTAATTTCCGGCAGAGCCAGTGAGAAATTAGCGAGTCTCCAGCAGCCGGCGCGAACTTAAACGCAGATGCGGCGAATTGACACGGAACACGTACGCGTATTGTGGCGCATTTGCAATTCCGAAAGTTCGGGGTCGATCTCGCGAGGTTATATGCACGCACACCTTCAGAACTCAGACGTCTTGGAAGCGAACTTCCCTCCTCGTCCCTCCCGACTTTCAGTTTAAAAAGAAATTATATTGGCAGCTGGCCTGTCTTGCCGCGGACGCGCTCGCCTGACCTCGCTCTATCTGATTTCACTGTGCGTTGATTAAATTCCTCGGTGTTCCCCTTTGAAGACCACGAGTGATTAAGGAAAAACGAAAACGTATAGTCGAGTCGTATTTCCCGCAGAAGAGGAATTTTTTTTTTTTTTTTTTTAAATTCACTAATTCATTTCGTAACGTCAGACGTAACGTGCAAGTGTTTGTTTGATTTTATATGCTGCAGCGTAGTATTTGCGTGTCGATAATAAGAAAAGAAACATGGTAAAGCTTGTGAGTACGTGCAAGCATTCATTGCGAATACTTCATTACGCTCGATAAAATCCAGTGATGATTTTCTATACAATTATACGACGCCAGAGGGAACGAAATTAAATGCAATAGTAATAAATAATGATTGTTGAATGGAATTATGATGGATTTTGTAAAGTGCATTGCAGAAAGATTCATGATATATTAATCAATGGAATCGACTAATGTGATAGGAAGCAGAGTCCGGAAGTTTCGTTCACCAGTCGAATGCCTCTGCAATTAAGCCACACTATCTACAAATTATTTCTCTCTGAACTTAATAATCAAATTACCCTATTATACGGTGACCCTATTATTCTCAAACCATTGAATCGAATAAACCGCGTCGACAACATGTACTATCTCAGCTGCTTCAAACTGCGACAAACGTGAACTTAATTTACTCACTGTGTTGTATAACTAATCTCTAATCTCTGCGCCAACGTGATTTTAAAAGAATTAAAGAAGACTTGCCAAAAATTCGTTCGTTGCCGATTCCTCTTCAATCTATAAAGCCAATGAAAGACCAACGTTTTCTAATTCCGAGAATTCTTCGTTCCGAATTTAATTTGATCCAATGTATGTGACAAACAAACAGCTCATCTCGTTTATAAATCAGATTCGAAACTATATTCGTTCAACTATTTTATTATCACAGATCCCTGCTTGTCTAACTTCAAACGTACAAAATAATGTACATCATTCACATTTATAAAAAGTATGAAAATTCCAATTCTTCACGTAGATTGATCAAAACTTGTAATACTTTCACTATCTTGTAACATTCAGCTCAATTTTTCACAACGATAGTACTATGATAAATTACTGCTTGCAACCTTGAAAATTCCCAATCTCATGATTGAAGTACCCAATCAACCTATTTTGAATCTCGCGCGGGTTCTTCTCGATCGGGTTCTGCGTCCACATCGCGATGCACATCGAACGATCTGCGAGTCGTCAAACAATCCGGTTAACCCGAGGCTACGTAGCAGGGTAATCGTTCTCGCAGCAAGTCCGTCTTTCACTGCTGCGACGTCCATTCATCCATTGTTACGTAATCTCCCGAAACGGTGGTTTAGATGAACAATCGCATCGCGCCGGTGGAACAATAAATATTGCCGCTCTGAACGGTTCCCTGTTCGCTGTGTTTGCCGATCCGTTTGAGACGGCCGCGATTAACGATCACGTGCAAGCCGGCGATTAAAGGCCTCACGCCGGACGAATCTCAATGTTCATCGGGACGCGTTTTTCACTCGTTTCTGAAAAATAATCTGCCAGCCGGATTCAAAACGGTACTATAGATTTCCAATCGCGAAAGGAGTTTATGAATTCTTGGTAATGACACGTCCCACTTTGAAGAACTGTGTAAAAGGTGTAAAACTGATGAATTTTATGAATTAAGAGTGTACTTCTAGTACTAATAATTAAATTCGAAATCAATTTTCTTAGCCAATTAGAGTACAGTGTTATATTAACGTCGGAACTATCAAAAATGGTAGAAATGGCCAATTTAGAATTTTTTCAATGGAAATTTTATATACTCATAAGTGTGTGTATTTTTACTGTTAGTAAAATATATAAGCAGAAGCTTGTGTTCTTCGTTGTATTACAAATTTCTTCCTGCCCCGTTCACTTTCATTTCTTCGTTATATAAATTTTACATTTCAGTGATCGGTAGTTCCAGTAGTGTTTTACGGGAATTATCAGAGTTTCTACAATTTGAAATAAGAATTATTAAATGTAGTTTTTTTTTTTTTTTATCTTATTAACGAAATACGAAGTGTGCTTTTCGTTGTAGAAAAATTCGAGGGGTTGTTTCAGAAACGATAAACTTCTCAGAGGGATGTTTCGAGTAACTTCTTGGCTCGTCTTACAGATTTTCTTTTCCAACAAGTTATCTATCAAGAAATGAGTTGTTTTTGCCGTGTGGGGAGGGGAGGGGAGGGGGAGGAGAAGAAGAGCAGAGTACACTTCGTAACGAGCAGTTTTTACTTTTCTGAGGTTCATGGAGTCAAGAGCATTCTCCCGGAGTTGTTACATCTCTCTCTTCAATTTCTTCCAGATGATTAGAGACTACTTTGTTACTTGCACGACTTTTCTACAAATGGATATACCAGTCCTCTCGTTTAAGATTTTATTCCGTTAATTGTTCGTCCCCGGATCAATCGTCTCATTCGTTTTGCAATATCACTCTCAGTGCTGTTACAATTCAGAAACTTTCTACGGTCGTAGTTGAAACGTAAAGTCTAAAGTCCGAGTTACGTCATGATAATAAAGTATATTTCGACAACAGTGTCGTATCGCAACGGTGTATTGTTC
>CAJDYZ010010328.1:9112-26593 GCA_903986555.1 Heterotrigona itama | reverse complement strand
CTCCCCCTCCCCCTCCCCCCGTTCTTCCTTTCCGTCCTGTTTCGAGATAATAACAAAAAATTTCATTTTGATGGTATCTAATAAAAAGTTTGATCGGAAGGCACGTGTGTGTCTGTGCGATCGTTTTTCGCCGCAGACGACGGTCATTTCGTCTTTACGACACATAAAAGGTATCACGATAATCACGCTATTCTTGTTTCACGTGACATCGTTGGCCCGAGTGTATGTTCAGGTTAATATGTGTTCCAGAATCATTCGAGTTTCCATTCATGAGAAAATATATATATATATATCGACACAAATGTACGTCGTAAATTATTCGTTTATGTTCTACTAACTCGTTCTACTTTCCTCGAGAAACATTCTAGTTTGGTAGGAACCTAATAAAAAGGGATTAATCCAGTTATACTGTCGAAGTAAGTAACGATATATATATATGATACTGGGAATAGAAATATATTTCTTTTTCTCTTTATTTCATACCTTCCCTCTCTGTGTAGTTCACATTTTATGTTATATAATTTACACTTATGTTGTACAATTCTACTAAATGTTACCCGAACAAGCGATATTTATTTTCTCGTGAATTAACGTACGATGATAATTTGGCAATCATTTTACATTAACAGATGTCGATGGATCTTGATTTGACAATTTTTCATGCGAATATTCTTAAGATAATTGTACGATAATCGTGCAATTTGACCAATTTACTTACTGCCATCTGCAATTTTACCGAGCGGAAAACGGTGCAGCCAAGTGTCTAGGAGCGGACAGATATCGCTCCTGTAAAACGAAGTTTCGGTAATTTCCATCAAATTTAGCCTGTGATGTTCCACTCGCGAGCGCGGGAAAATTCAAAGCTGCTGATGCCGATGGTGGATCCGAACCTTTCGATTGCCGGCGTAAGGTGCCTTTTACGCTATCTAACGGTGTTCCTGGCCTCGAGGAAGTAGCGAGCAAGCAGGGAAAATCCAATTGGTGAATTCCTAGGCGTCACTGGACCGCGAAATGGGGTGGCGGGCATGGCCGCAACTGCTTCCATCCCTCGGGGTAGTGATCGTGACGGTGGTGCCGTTTCATCATGGTAGCGATGTTAGTGGTAGTGGTGTTACGAGATGCGAGAAGGGCTTATAAATTGCATACGATAGCGTTGACCCCCTTCTCTGCGAGCCTGCAGCGCTGCCACCCACCCACATGTCCGATCAAGATTACACTTCAACCTTTGCAATTGATTTATTTAACGCCGTTGCTCGTTCCTCCGAGAAAATCAGGCCCACGAGAACCAAGGATCCGGAAAGAATTCTTCGTAACGAGGAGACTGAAGAATGTTCACGCACTGATTTCTCTTACGAAGAGGCATCGATAAAAGCGATATTGAAACTAGAAGCGCAAGCGATGCTTTTCGTGCAGCGTCCAGTAATTGCGAAAGAGACTCGCACGTATTCTATACGTGGAAATTTCTTTCATATTCGTCGACGAACGAGCTATTTTTTTCAACACGTTCCGTCCCCCCGTTGCGCTGCTTCGTCCTTTTTCTTATCTACGCTGGTTGCGACGCAGCGAGAAATTCTATTATAGCGTTGCCGCAACAAAAGTTGGCACACCATCCTTCGAATTGAGCGTTCGTTCACGGCTCGGTGTCGATGAGATTGTGTTAGTCTCGAAGGAAATATCAAGTGGCAGCAAGATGGCGAAGAAGAAACAGCCACTCGACGAGTTGCAGCGGAGGAGAGGCTGTGTTAGGTCCATCTGGTGCGGGTTGGAGAGTAACCTGCCGGCCAGATTGGGATTTCTTGGCCCTTTACCAAAGAGGCAAAGCGCGAAGAGTGGCGGCGTCGGCGATGGCAGTGTAACAGTTTCCCATGTCAGAGATGGTGTAAGATGGGCCGGTGTGGAAGATGGCGAAGGAACAGCCGGCGATCCCGGTTTAAGACGTAGGCGTACGGGGGCTGAGGGGCAGAAAGGGAGACTACTTGGAAGGTGAAGGAGGACCGGTAGCACATGGCCCCGGTGTCTACATGCACACCGGTGTCGCCTGTCCCCTGCGGCGGTTGGATCGGCGTATTTACCTACATTGAATCTTTGCCAACCTACAATTACCGGTTACCCATTCTTCCCTCCGAACTCGTGGTTGCCTGCTTGCTCGCCTGCCTCCTCGACGAACCTCAATGCCAAATTCACGAGGCTTGCGTGATGCCGCCTAGATCTGCATAAAGTGCTCGCCCGGCAGATACGTATACGTGGCTGTCAAAACGATAAGCCAATCCTGTTATTTTCCTATCATCCGGTGAAAATCGAAGCGCTGCAGATTGCACGATCTTTTTCTGCACTGGCTGCGCCAAGAAATCCCGCATTAGATTTGTAAATTATGTTAGAGCTGCTTTTTTTTTTTATCGTGGTTGTAGCAACAACGTGAGAACAAAAAAAAAAAAAGAAAAGAAGATAACGCTCATGTTTATGTATGAAAGTATACTTTTATTTCAAAGTTGTTGTTACAGTGCATCTGACGGCAAACAAAAGCGAATAAAACTGTTCTCTCTCTTTCTCTTTGAGAATGAATCGTGTCGCGATATCCACTCGCGATAATCAAATGAATTAAATTTACTTACTGACCTCGAACTCGGCTCAGTTTCAATACTGGATTGGTAAGTCGAGAAATTGATAGAAAATGGAGAATTGAAGATCGTACTTTTCTCTGTTACACACGGGAACACGTGTTTAATTACTTTTGTTTGAAACTTTCTGTCCCGAGAAATATACAGTTGCTGTATCAGTGTGTGAAAATAAGTATGCACACGGACGACAGGTAGAACGTCAGAGGATATAACGCGTAGAGTGAAATGCTCGGTGAACACATCGAGCCGATTAATTTGCGCGAACGGAACCGCAGAATTTCAACGCCTCGTTTCGGTTTTATCGATGACCTGCTTATTCGTTTTGCGGATTGTGTAGCCTCACTTAACAACTCATAAAGTCGTTGCCGGTGATGCTCGTTCCCGTGCAAATCCAGCTCGCAGCCTGGTAACGCTCGGCGCGTTATACCTTGTTGACCTCGGTCAGCCCAACGGGACACTAGTGGTAGTGACTGTGGCTACGGCGACGTCGTCGCCTGGAAATTGAAACAAATATTTTACGAAGGTTCCGGAGTTATGACGATAATAATTAAAAGGTGGTTCTTGCTCGACGGTTCCGGCCGCCGCGCATACGATATAAAGCCGGCCGTCAGATATTACCGGCTCTCTTCCTTCGAGATCTTCGAAAGCTTTGATCTACGGGATCTCCTTTCGTCTTCCTGCGATTTTAATTATGAGACCGAAACTTTCCAGGAACTTTCAATTAAACACGTAGGAAGGAAAACTCGTGAAACTTTTTGGGAACTGTTATTGAACGAATGACCAAGTATGGGTCACAGGCTCGAACCAATTTCGCATCGGGTTATCGCTGAGAATATTTTGGCACGAGAGGAGAAATTTGAAATCTTCTTCACTTTACGAAGAATAAAGAACTTTGTTTATAAGAATGTCAGACATGATGGTTAATTTTTTTTTCACGTGATAGTGACAACATCAAGACGAATAAAACTTTTCACGTTACGAATAACCGAGTCGTTTTATTTTATCTCTCGAGTCTTGTAAATACGACACGTATCCACGTATGCACGTCTTGTTATAAATATTCCCGTCTGTTTTAATACTCGTCGTAGACGAGATAACTAGGCGTTTCGTCATGCCGCTTTCACTATATCTTTAACTTTGCCGCACGACTTTAAAGCCCGACTGGAACGACCTCACGGACTTATCCACCACGTATCGGGCTGCTTCCAGTTATCGGGGATCATTTTCAGCCCCGGAGGGATCGAGCAAACGGGCTTAAAGCGAAACGAATCGCCGTCGATACACCCCATACGTGCACGAGAAGCGGAATCCTTTTTGCCCGCGATACGAGGATACGATCATGCCGACAACTTTCGAAATTGCCGCTGGAACGAATTATTTCCCTTCGTTACGTACACGGTTCACGGTAGACGTTATATCGGACAGGGGAATTACGAAGGAACCGCATTATCAGGTAATTCCGCCGCGATCGACGTCTTCTATTTATTGTGCCGACAGCCCTCAAAGTAAATTTACACGGAAAATTGCACGTTCATTTTCCACGGATATTATGAAACTCGTGGATTAATTGGCGCACAATGTACCATTCGGAATCCGTTCATCACGTTTCCGAATAATTTTACTCGACCATTTCGAAATTCTGATGCGACGCACGCGTAAGTGCACGCCCCCGGAATCCTCCGGTTTCCCGACGATCTACAATACGTTAAGCCGTGAAATAGATTGTCGTATTATCGTACAGTTGGTCTGGCGACGTTCAGAATTGTTCGTATTTGTCAGAGCCCGACGACACGGACGGTAGCAGGGGTGGACTCGTTGGGAATCGAAGGCGACTTTCCTCCAAAGGACACGAATCGAGCCACGATTCGTGCTGAATCTTAAATCAATTCCTTAACCTACTGACGAAAAATCGTCGTGATAATAGCGGCGAGGGACGGAACAAGAAAATCAGCGTGGATGACTCCCCTTGCGAACAGGCAACGTTTCTTTTAAATCTTCCATAACGTTTTTTTTCTTTTTCTTTTTCTTTTTCTTTTCCTTGCAAAGACTAACTCGTTGACTTTTACACGTTGCCGTGAGTAAAACATACTCGCAGGAAGCAGTTAAAGAAGTCATTTCCCAAGAGAATCCTGTTTATGATCATTTCTAAGTTATACACACTGTATAAAACGAAACACTGTGCTTTCTCCGCGGTCTCTCAAAATACGTACTTCGCGTAAAGCAAGATACAGTGTCTCGCGTAATACCATTTTTTTTTCTTTTTTTTTTAGACAGTCCTTTACAATAATAATGCTCAACAAATTAACTTGGCAAACGTATTGTCTATGAGAAGCTTTTTGGCAAACGTGTTTCGTACGTGTTACTTTGTGTACTTTTTTCCTACTTGTTTTTTTGCTACTTTGTTGCTGCAGTTACGTTATAATAGCCTGCCATGTTCGGTTTTTTATCGTTGTAATTAATGTCTCCTCTGCAACGATTGTGCAAAAGTCGTTTGCTTTTTAAAGGGTAGATATCTCGGTTTTATGAAAGTAAAGTCCAACCAAATTACACAACGATTAACAAATTTTTATTCAATCCGTCCGACGTTGAATTTCATGTGAGAGAATACTTATTTAGGCTAATATTCATTAAGAAAATTCATCTTTGCATTTAATCTGAATTTCTACAATATTTATATTACAGTGTGGTTTCTTAACGTTCATAAATAATGTCGAAGAAGTACTCATTCTTCTCAAGGTATCATCAGCTTTGCGAAAACTATTTCGCTACATGAAATATTAGGAAGTGGACCTACTTTGCTCTCTGGAAACTCGAGTTCGTTGCGGGTAATTTTTTGCTGTAAGCTGGTTTTCCCTTGTTCACTGACAATGTGCGACAAGATGAAAAAGAAGTAGAAGAAAAAAAAAAAACAACCGCTGTTAAATACGCGTTGTACGGATCTACAACGAATCGGTCAGACTCGTGATTACTTGAATTGTTACCGGGCCTTCGGACGATATAATTTCTTCGATATTTTGGCTGCCATTGCGAACAGAACGCAAGCTGCTAAAAGACCACCCACTGAAGGTTGGCAGACTTCCACGTCGTCACCGCAAAACTCCTTCATCCGGGAGCGGCGCGGCACCAGTGATTTGGAGGAAACCGCGCCATTTCGCATGCATAATACATTCTAATAGTCCTCCCCACCCCACGAGCTGCGAGTCAGCCGCCGCAACCGAAAAGAACCAGCGTAAACCGCGATCATTTCGTTTCCTTGTTCTCCCGCAAGCACTTGTGAGCGAACGCGAGCGACCCCTACCACGTGCCAACCGCTGTCACCGGAAATGGCCCTGGTCCATGACTTCCCTCTTATTCCTACGCATTCAACCGCGGCTCTCAACACGTTAACGACTCATCAGCATTGTAATCGCTTCGTCGTTTAATTAAAAAGAAGAGAGAAAAGAATCACGAAACATTGAATTCTATTAATTTTGCAATTGCTTAAAGAGCGAGATTTAGGAAAAATCTGGTCTATTTATTTCAAGTATTTCATGCAGATGAGGTCGCGAAAGTAAACGTTCGTCTCTGCGATCTCGATTTGAATCTGGTGATTGCCGGTAAGAAGAATGCCCAAAAGAATATTTCTTCTTTTCTTCGATGAAATTTAGAATCGTGCCGAGAGATTTGGAATGTTACCGGTATTGTTCTTTATCGTTAACCGTGAACGGAAGGGATCGTAGTCGTGGAATTTTAATTGCGAGCAACGAGAGAAGAGGAGGAGAGATGACAAAAGGGAGATCGTGCATTAAGACTTTTCTTGTAGCTTGGAAATTGGACTGATTCCACGTGGAAACGTCCGGGTTGGTGAAAATTCGGTCGGTGCGTTGATGAAGGGCCTCCGCCGAAAAGGTTACTCGGTCGATATCCCTCGGGTCTTCGTTTCCATTATGTAAAAAAGGGAAGGAAGGAAAAACAGAAGAAAAAGAAGAAAAGGAAAGAAAAAGGGAAAAAAGGCAGAGAAAAGAAAAATATAGCGAGAAGACTTACTCAAGCGGCCCTTTTGTGGTACTTGACATCCACCGAGAGAGCAACTCCCTCTCACCACGATTGTTGCCTCTCGACGAGACGAGAAGAGAAGAGAGCGCGAGTATGAGAGAACGTGAGTAAAGGGCAGCGGGAAAGGGGTAGAGAGAGCCGGGAGGGAGAGAGAAACTTTTAATTGAATAGTAGGATGCCACGACTGCCGCGATGTAAGAGCATACCAGCTGGAAAATCAATTGGATATCGGAGATTACGACGTGAGGGCTTTGCTGATTCGACCTCTAGAGACAGAAAGAAGGTGGAAAGAAGAGAAAGTGAGAGAGAAGGGAGAGTGCCTCCTGAGAGTCTTTCGAATACCCGAAGGCTCCGGTCATTGATCCGCACGTAAGGAACACGACCGATACCTACTTTATTGACACTACAAACCGTTTCCTTTCGACTCAACGAGTACAGGGTATGCCTGTACTTTGGAAACGCGTTTCTCTCGCACGAACGATGATCGATATTTTTCTGTATCGCGCCGGCTGCGAGTTACATGTAGCCATCCGGATATCCGTGATCCGAGTTTCGAACCGTTAACACATTTAAAAGTTATCTGGAAGTGAAACGCTATCGGTAGTTATATTTTGTAATATTCAGCGGGATAAAAGCTAGCTTGACATTTCGCGATTTCTTATCTGTGGATATCTTACAAATGTGTACGTAATGTTCGACATGATAATTCAGGCAGAGCTCTCTAAAGAGGATGCTTTAAGTAATGTCCCTCGACATTTATTTGTTAGGCAAGTGACGTAAGTTTAAGAGGTAACTCGTTACAAATACGATTCCACTCTATTCGGTTATGTCCCGTTGGGAGTGGTACAACCATCTGGCAAGGTTAATAGCCGGTTCTCTTAGGCGAACGACCTAACGTGACTCTCCTCCGTATGAGAGGCTGGTGTGTGCGTTTCGGAAACGTAGTCGTATGTACAAGTTGTAGAACGTGTAAAGGCGCGGTTGATAGTGCGCTACTCAACACGTGCACGTCCCGGGAGAATTTCAAAGGATGCGACCACCGCAACCTACAAGGGAACGAATACGTACTAGGGGAGACGTCTACGGCGACCCTGGTAGTGGTTGAGACGCCGGTTACTCCCGCGGGAATCCTCCAAATTTAATATAGAGTCAATTGGAGAGAACCTAATAAAATTGCTGCCGCCCGAAGCTACGAGGCGGCCGAGTTCCTGCCTCTCCAACTTCCAGCCAAACGGCTGAGAAATCACCCGAGATGCAACGTTAAACATCCTCGCTGCAAATCGAACGAAAAACATTCCGACCAAAGAGGGTTTCTACCGGTTTGAGCACGTTTCTTACCGGGAGAACCCTCTCACGTGCGCGATGCTCCTTCAAGCGAAATTTTCGTGGTCGATAAGAGGGCAAATCCGAACGAGATTTGTCTCGGATTCTCCGTACGTGTATCTCGTGACCCCGATGATTTTTCGATTAAAGGGAGAGATATCGCGTCTTATCCGGCACAACATATACGTACACCATCACGTACACGTACTCGCTCCGTATGAATTGATATTTATCTTACACGTTTTAGTTTTTTGCATGATGAACGCCAATACGTGCAACAAATTGTTTTTAAGTAAACGTCATCCGAATCGAGACATTCTCTTTCATAATTATACGACGCAAGTTCGTTGACTTTAATTTCGTAAAAATTTGACCTTCGGGCAATATTTATATTTATAAAGATAATCAATCGAGCCAAAGTTTCCCAAATGAAATATTCATTGTCGGATATTAGCCCACCGTTTTAGTTCGATTTGGAATATTATAAGCTTAACTTGATGATCGCATCAAATAACAAGTAAAAATTCCACATAGGCGTTTCCGTGTCATCAAATCATTACGTATCGTTGTTAATTTCGTCAATCGACACGCTATTTAAAAACCGGACCGATAATGGAAATTCTCGCCTCATCGGCGACATGTTTGTAACTGGATTATACTTAATCGTATTAATTCTTCGGTAACGAGTTAAGTAAATCGAACTTGTTTACGTAATGGATGGATAGCATAGAAGCGAACGTGCTGAATGGAATTGCTAATAATAGTAATTTAGCAAACTGCAGAATTGCAAACTGCATCGTGATACGCTATTGCTAGTAGCGTTATTAGAGCACGGCGAACCACGTTACATCGGTCAGATGTAATTTCGCCTAATGTTTGTCGGTAATTATCCACCAGTATGCGACGAGCATAAGAAACTTGATCGCGTCAGTTGGAAGATCGAACAAACAAATCGAGTTGAATTTCAATGTGTTAGTTAGTTCTTTTGATAGAAGCAGTCCTTCGCGGTAGTTGCTTCGATTCATTTACATTCCGTCCACCTTGGATAATGAATCCCGGCGAAAAACTGGCGGCGGTTTAGCAGGAATAATGAAACTGCTTAGCATTCTTTACCTCGTAGGGGCGGAGACGAAATAATTAAAAGGAAAAGATCGGAAGCTATGCAGGTCAACGAACAGCACTTGCTCTTTAATGGTGCTTTAACATAAACTTGAACGGCCTAGCTTTGGATTCTTCAGTTTAATTGTATTATCAGATGAAAAATTCAAATGGTGTTCTGCAAAGGCATTACAGCTTAAGCAGATCGAGACCAAAGTGCGTTCGAGTATTCGACTTGAACATGAACAAACCGGGGTAATATTTTGCGAAATAAATATTTTAAATATACTGTTCGGATATCTTCGATTCCGTTCGGCTTAAATAAAATGGTATTTTAAGCAGAATGTAACATTTCAACAAACAAAAGATGTTTTCATTTCAATCTGAAACATAAAATAAAGTATTTTCATTTAATAATCTAAAGCATAAATTGATCATCCCACAAATAACGCGGTTTCTTCGATTCATTCTTTAATGTAAACCTTAGAATTTCTATCGTCGAGATATTGAAAGAAAGTAAGGCAAGAACAAGTTGTAGATAATGATGGTAAAAAATATTTCTGACAATGTTAAATATTTTTCTTTTACACTGTTTGTAACAAAATTTTGAAGAACCGCAGTATTTATGTAATGATTAGTTGTATTACAATTTTCAATACGCAATATATAAAGGAAGATTCGGAAATTATCTATAAATAATTGACATTGAATGTGAATTATTATTTTAACAATAGCACTTAAAATAAAGGAAATTGAAATATTTTCAATGCACTATTGCCATTATTTGAACTGTATAATAAAATATTTCATTTTCAAAGTTATGCGTATACCTTAAAATAAATATGATTATTTATTATTTACTATTTAAAATAGTATTTTAATCGTTGCGTAAATTGATAATATTAATTAACATTATATGTATTGCAATTATCCAATTTATAGTTTGTTTGTGCATTCCACTTGTAGTTGAGTATTTTTCTATTGCTGATAACAAGCTGTATCGTAGCTCGATCTGGAATATGCAAATATTCAACTCTTTCTGAAAATCTAGCTTTCCCGCGATGCCACCGGTGTTCAGTGATGGGTTTGTATTTCATTATATATCACAACGACGTTTCATGTTTCTTCCCCTAACCGCGGCTGTTCCTCAGGATTATTTATTCGGCAGGTTTCCGCGGAACTCGCAGTTCCGGCAAAACCGGATACCGCCTACGGTAATGCACCCGGTCCGACAGCCTGTACGTAGGGGGAGCCAGGATAAAATAGGGCAAAAAGAACTGAATAAAACACGAAATAGCAGTTAGCGAAGAAAAATACGCTGCTCCGCGAAACGCTGAATTATTCTCTCTGTCACAAGATCAAAGCAACCAGAATGCACTGCGTTGCCTCTCCTGTAGGTACTAGTTTTTCAATCGTACGCACTCCTCCTCATCACTCGTTGCTTCTTTTTTCCCTTCTCTCTCTCTCTCCCCTGTCTGTAATTCCACGTTTATTCTCGAAAATTAATGAAGTTATTAAAGAAGAAATAGAACTCAGCGCGCCTTCGTAATGAAATGTCACGATCATTCTGTAGCTGGCGGTTATCGAGAATTTGCTTGGATTAATCCACAATAATCCACATGATCCGTAACCTTCAAACGGTATTTTATTTGTTAACTCTACAAAAGTTATTGCCGTTCCGACAGTAATTCGCGAGTGTAATTTTTATTCACTCGTTTCACAGTGTGCACGGATCTCGGCGGGCACGCGCTGAATGTGGAAATGGAACGCATAACGAATGCGATATTCGAAACTCACGCAAGTTGAAAAATACCCGGTTGTTTGAATAGCGACAATAGCGCTCGAGCGGTAGGAAGCGATAGGATTGAGTAGGAAGCTCGAGAGAAAGCTCGTTACGAATGGGTACACAGGGTGAAGGTGGTAACGTGCCCTATCTGCCCGATGGTATACTATATTATGACACGTTGGTCGATCGCAGTGCGTGCAAAGTAGTCTGTGTGTTTGTTAGTTCGCTCGTCCACAGGTACGCTCGCATTCTCGACGCATTGCGTGCACAGCTCTAATCCCCACGTTGCAACTCCTGCCTCGACGATAAGCATGCTGACGCCTACACTATGTACGAGCCTCGTCTATAACTAAAAATACACCCATACGTCTTACAGTTACGCTTTCTAGATTTCTATTATCTGCCGATATGTTTCTACATTAAAGACGATCGAGGATTAACTGATCTGGATAGACTGAAAATTATTGCAGCACGAAGAGAATACGAATGATTCATGTACTTCTGTACTTATTGAAGTTATACGACCTCTTAATGGTAAAACTTTGCCTTGACGAAATTTTGTCTCGATTTTATCCTGATTTTTCTTCGTTTCTGAAGTATCAATTCTCGTCGAATCATGATTGATAATTTTTCTTTAGGTTCTCGTTTTTGCGGATTCTAGCGTTAATTCGGATTCTTAATATTGTTGTGCGTAACGTTGTTAATTAAACATCTCATAATAAAATAGCATAACGATCGCAATAATTATCTTTTATTTTATCTGTGTGTGTGTAATACAGTACAATTCATTATTCGGAAATCCGCATGAGTTATATACCTATAATATGAAATATGATATTATCCTTTCACGTTAATATTAAATATCATTCTGATATTGGAATAATGTATTTTACCGTCATATTTGCTATAATAACATATAACCTAATTTTATTCATAGATACAACATGATGCTCAAAGAATGTTAAAAAAAAAACTTTAGCTCCAAAACATAGAGAAGAGGAAAATAAATTTGGCATACATGAAAGTAAACTTTTTTGTCAATTTCGTTGCAAGAATATCGATTGCATATTAAATCCTGGTATTTCATACATGCTGTGAAGAAAAAAGGAGGAAAAGAGGGGAAAAAGTATATAGATATACGTATCTATTACGTGTCGAATACGTAGAGTCGTCGCATACGATACGACTAGTACGGTAAAAAATTTGACGATGATGTTGTGTCAAAAGGAATCGATGAATATTAAAAGAGGTATGCAGATACGTATAACTAAGAATAAGATGCAATATCTTTTACTGCTGTGTCCCATAAAATAATCCAGATAATCATTCTGAGCTTGTAATTTTTCCCTAAACATTAACTGTCGTACTCTTTTAATTTTCGAGATATTTGCAAAAGTATACTATCAATTTAGATTAGGGTAAAAATTCGGGGCGCCTACGCTTTCACTTCATAACATACAACTTTTAGTTGTGACACAAAGTTACTATTGTATCGAATAGATTTCTGTCATTGTATCAATAAAATGTCAATATCCTGTTTTGCTTGATTCGTTGGATTATAATTGTGTATTATGAAAACTAGGTATTTTCACTCGAATCTAAACCCAAATGCAACACAAGTACGGGAATATAAGTATAGTGTCGACTACATTTTTGTGAGTATTTCGAAAACTGAAAGAGACTGACGGTTATACAGAAAAATTGCTCAGAATCATGCTTTCGACAACATATTTCATTGAAATAAGTGGAATATACCTGTTTATAAATAATTGTAATTATGTCAGTATAATATTACAATTTCAAGAGATCTGGTACTATGAACATAAGTTATAAATTTATTCTGTCAGATATCAAAACTCGTGCAATACAATATAGATAGCGTTAAAACGAAAGTGCTGTTGCACGATAGACTTCGATAAGATTGATAAAACGAAACCGCGGATCTATGTTTACACGTATATTTTATTTCCCACTTGTAACAGAAGGATATTATCGATCCGACACATTGATTCCGTGTCAGAACGAATAATCCGTTTCTTGTGTAAATTGTTCTCCTTGCTTTTCTTTGCGCGACTCTGAAAATACGAACATGAGAGTAGCCGAAAATTGTACCCGAACTTTTGCCAGATTTTTCTCATTTCGTAGTTGAAAGCAGTTTTACGAATCATACTCTGGAAAAAGAGAGGACAAAGAGATTCAATTCTTTCTGCCAGAAATTTAATGATCCCTCTTTTTTTTCCCCCCGATTTTGGTTCGAGCGCAGAAGTTTCATTTCTGGTATTACAGGGGTGGGGGGGGGGGATACAAAGATATGCACGGAAAAGAATTTAAGCCATTTTGGATGGCACAAGCGGCACTGTATTAAAAGACTCATAAATTCACATTAGTGGCTGGTATTACTCAATTTTCACGAAAACCTGTTACATAGCTTTTTGTTAACGGGGCTTTTACCCTCGTTGTATTCGTCGCCATTCACTGATACACACTGTGCCGTTTAACACTCTTCTCTACCGCTTACCTGTCTGTTGGCTGCCGCTGTTTTAATTGCACATTATAGGCGTCCACGGCATTTCGATGCCAACAAATAGCCAGATAAATATTCATAAATATCATTACGCTGTTTACAAGCTCAGCAAATTCTCGTCTTTTCGGAATTTTATTTCCGGCACAGTAAAAACTATTAAATAAATTCGATAGTTGATATAGTTTGCATTTTAATGTAAAACCGTATTGATAACTTTCGTTTTAACACGTGGGTTACTACTCTTCCTTTTAATGTTCATCTGGAGAAGAATATTGAAGATTCGAACTTCAAAATAACGTTGTTATTAACATCGATATTGAAAATATTATAATGATAAACTTGGGCTCATTTCTTCTATTTTCGAAATGTAATATTTCCATTCATTTTATTCTGAAATGTATTTTGCTACTATATAGCAGACGGCACAAATTGGAAGGAAATTTTCTTTCTTCATTTTCTTTCTGTAAATGGTACAAATTATCATAGTGTGTAAAAGCATTGATTCCCGGTTGTTGTTACGGCTTTATTTCCGTTTTATCACTGTATTTTACGTTTACGATTTGAAAAGATTATCAAAAAACGAGCACGTGGTATCACGAGGACCAACATACTGGTATCACGGAATAATCGATCACGGGTGACGCCGAGTTTCACCGAGGATTCATTTGAGGATATACGTAGAACAAAAAAAGATTTTTAGATAAATTACGCGCAGCTGTTATCTAACAGTGGCGACCGCGGGAAAAACTAAAGTGCGACAAAAAGGTCATTGCGAGGGAATGCAACAAACGGGACCGTATGTGTGCTGAATCAGCATACAGTTTTCGTAAAAAAAAAAAAAAAGAAAAAAAAAGAAGAAGAGAAATGAAAAAAGAAAAAAAGGAAAAAGCCGTAATTTCGGTAGGATTTAGGGAGACGTCCAGTTTGCAGTAGCAGCAACCGCGATTAAAGATCTTACTGATTCATATCTCCGCTTGCATACGAAAGCACGGTTACAGTATTTCTAATTTATGGCGTTACCTTTGCAATGGTAATGCCCGTGTAAATCGTGGAGCACGTACCGGCATCGCATACCGGTTCATCCGGGTCATTCCAGGAGGAGGATATGACTTAAATTCAAGGTTTATGGTTTCTCCTACGTAAATGATCACGGAGACTGTCTGGCTGCTACTGCGCCCTTCTGCCACACCTGCCTCCACCTGCCTCCTCGGATCCTTCCCTCCACGGGAAGGAAAGGGTGGCATGCATTTTTGAACGCACTTATCCGAGTGCTCTTAAGTACCGTGCATGGTACGCGCGTTAGTTTTATGCTACGTGAAATACACTCGGTCCTGCCATGATGTTCCCAATATCCCCAGGGCAAAGAGTGCAGCCTGCACTCTTTATTTACCACGAAATTTACTACGATAATACCAGTTCTTCTGGTAAACCTACGGGCTTTCAAGCAAACTGCTCGTGATGTACAAAAGAAATGGAGAACAAAGTAATTTGAGACGTTTAGAGGGAAACCATTTGGTGATAAGCGTATCCTGAAATTCAAGGGAAAAATTCACGAGCATAACGTAATTATATAGTACAATAAGACGCCGAGACTTTTATGAAAATTATAATATTAAATGCAATGAAGTTTATTTGTAGCTGTCTGCGCGACTTCCATGTTCTCCAATAAATATCATTTTTAAAAAATCATATGCCAATTGACATCTCGTCGTGGAATATCTTTTTAAAACGATCGTATTATTACCAGCAATGATTGATCTAAAACCTTGTTTCCTTAGTTGATTTAACCGTAGTAAATATATCGAGAATAAATGACACTGTATCGTATAATATCACAGAATTTTTTCACAAAGCACAGTGACTGCAGCGTAAGTACTTCCATGTCGCGAATGTTTGAACTAAGTCATATGGCAAGTAAGTAATTACTATTGTGTGAGACCGAGACGCTGCGTCGTGCGCTCCAAGTACGCCATGAGTCGGCTTTGCGTATCGCGTGCGTTACGTGTAAATACCTCGATAGCGTGGCAACATAATGTCGAGACATTAAGTATAATCGTTATAAAGCCAACAGCGTACCACAAAATGCGTCTTGATGATCTCATACGATACAATACATGGCGGCCTACCATACACACCATATGCTATGATCATGCTACCGATTTCATAATGTTCCGACAGCAAGAACAGGGGAAAAGATCATATTATACCTCACGTTGTGACAATTCAAGTACCAAATGTACATACAGTGTAAAGTCCGAATTAGCACTTAAATATCTCCGTTTTGAAATCATGAAGAAACTTTATCAACAAAGGTTGTTTAGTGTAAGAATGGTGGCTACAATGCGGTAGTAATAATTTTTTCCCTAGTTGATAGCGTTTCGGAGATTTTAAGATTGCCTCCACCTTTTTAAATAAATACTATATTTTTTGATTTATTGATCGATGCGGATTAACATTCTCTATAGAGAATTATCAATTCAAGAGAAATATTGCAACTTTAATTGTGAAAAGTTTATCGTGTAAGAATTGTTGTCCTTGTCTTTCATGCAATAGGATTTATAAAATTGAAGTTAAAATATGTCCTAAACTAATGATGCTTTGACATACATAAGTTAATACTTTTTTTTACAGAGAATGTCGAGTTGGATTGATTAATATATAAAACGATATACGATTTCGTTTTAAAAAATGCAGATGAAATTTTCGAAATCTCACCTATACTGAATCACTTTTCTCTACTAAATCACTGGACCACCTCGTAGATACAAACGTTGAAATATTCATAAAAAATTTATTCGTATAAATAAATTTAGGCAAATAGTCGAGTAAACAAATTAAAAGTTACAATTTGTAAGATACAAATATTATTATGAAAAGAATGGCCAGAGTTCTTTCAACGCAAGTAAAGATTATTCACGGAAGAGGAACTTTCGAGAAAAGTCGTCTTCTCTAAATGTGACGTTAAAGTGCTTGTTTCATTCTGCAAGAAGGTATTAAAACGCGATCCATCGTTAGCGTTATGGATGGATAAAAAAAGAAAAGTAATCATTAAACTTGTTTCATAATTTTTTTTTTTTTTTGATATCGGTATTAAACGTAAATTAATCAGAGAAAATGAATCAGTGAAAAAGTTGAACAAACGGTTCACTCTTATTTCACGTTTGTAGCAGTTAATCAGGCCTGTCGTTGTAAATTCTATAGAAGCAAGCCACACCTACCATAAAACATTTGCATGTACCTAATTGCTGCTGCTTCACCACCCCCCTCTCCTTCCTTTTCCCTCGAATCGATTAATTACGTCATATTTCAAGGTGATATATATGCTATATGTTTAAGAGTAACCTAACAAGCCTATCTTTAAATTCCCCTGCTTTTTATTACAGGCTGGTAAAAATCGCAGGATACTATGGATACGGATAGATAATCTAGACTTATTAACATTCTAAACAACACTCGAAACGAGAAACGAAACGTTATAAGTAGAATGCTGGCGTAAATTTAATTTCAGTTTTAATGCGAGTAGTAAATTTAATCTCTTATAGGCCGTTCGGTCGTTTTATAACTTTTATCAATTTCACGGTAATACGCAAATAAATTGGACACTTGAGAAAGTAGTTCGACGTTTTCAGCAATTCGTGGGCTAATACGTATAAAACGTAAGAAGTTGAAAGAGAGTTCAAAGTTGTCTCTCCTCCTGCTCCTCCGCTCCTCTTTATTGTGCTCGTTTTATCCCGGTTCTCGGCGCGATATTCCATTTTGTAGCGCTCGCCCGGTTGCCCTCGCCTTCCATTTTTCTTGTCGGCCGCCTTGATTTCCATTTTGTTTTGCCTGATCTTCGACATTACGCCCGGCGTCATTGAAGAAAATAAAGTTTCCCTCCTTGCCTCCGGCGGTTCTGATTAAAAGTTTGCCGATATTACACGATGACGTGGCCCCCAGAACTAAATTTACCCATCCGCTGTACGAAAAAGCGGATAGACGGCACAGTTCGTAGCACCCGCGCAACTCGAGTCGAGGGCCTGGCTTAAATCGCGCCTCTAATTTTGACTATCCTGAGAAGCGCACCATCCACCTCGTTCAATATTTTCGTCTCCTTC
>CAJDYZ010010327.1:54876-65789 GCA_903986555.1 Heterotrigona itama | reverse complement strand
GAGAGAGAGAGAGAGAGAGAGAGAGAAGATTAGAGTCTTCTTAAAAAGAGCAACATTAATTTTTAAAGATTCTCTAGATAGAATAACACGAGATAGTATGATAGTCAAGATCACTAGAAGCAATCAGGCTTCGTATAGAGCAGCACGACGAGTCATAGAATAGTCAATATCACTGAAGCAATTAAACTTCGCATTGAATGGTACGAACCGCAGACCAGTCAAGATTTAGTGAAGCAATCAGGCCCCAGAAAGAGAGAGAGAAAGAGAGAGAGAGAGAATAATTACAACTGTAACGCAGTTAACATGAGACAGAATGGTAAAAAGCTTCGAAACAATTAGGATCACACTTGTGGCAGTTACACTCTACGACAAAGTCATAATCAAACTCCACAGACATTCAGATTTACGCACCGTTCACTGATGAGAATTTGTGAAATCCCGGGGGACTCTGTTAATCGAAATATTTTTGAGAGAATCAAGAGTTTGAATTTGGTTCTTAACCGAATATGTTCGAATTTGATTTTTTTTTTTTTTTTTTTTTTTTGAAAACGAAGTTTTAAAAACTTTAAATCTTCTGCCTTGGTAGTTTGGTCAGATCTTTTTATTTTTCGTAGATATACGAATGTCATAAGCTTCACTTATAAATAGAATTAATTAGATAATTAGGACGAAAGATACTAAAATCTCGAAATAAAATAAAATTCAAAGAAGTGTATTATTATTTCTTTTGAAATTCTAACTCGAAATTTTGGAATACAGCCTATACAGTCTATATACATTTGGAAATTTCAAACATTTCAAACAAAACGAGAATTCATTTATTGATTGAAGTTATATGGTTACACGTTTGTTAAAACATAAATAAATAAGTCGGAAAATCGTGAAATTCATTGTGTGATTATTAGAGATACATTAAGATGATCATTGCAATTGCTCGGTTTATTAATAATAAATTTTATTCACTTGGGTGTATAAATGTTTTCGTAAGATCTGATTTATTTGTTTAAACAAATGCGAAAACCGTGGTCAATATAGGCAGATAATTAGAAATGGTCAAATGTCATCTAACGAGATTGATCGAGCACTAGCTGTACACGTTGTAATTTTACAAATAAAAATAATGAAAGAGAAACCTAATCTAAACCCCTTCTTCCCCCTTTTCCAAACATTACAAATTTCGCGGACAGAATTTTGTTACACAGGTTCCGATCGTACGTAAACAGAATTCGATTGAAGAAGAAACTGCGTCGCGAAACAAATCGGTATCTCCTAATCGAAGTGATTGCCCGTCGCTAGGGAACACTCCCTAGGGAAATACTGGTGTCGTTGCCTTGAAAATCCACGCTCGTGGACGCTTGTGTTCGCGGATCTCGAAAGCGTTGGCAGAGAGTGCCATTTTTCAGTGACACGGGCACCAGTACGAACTCCCCTTGAAATTCTTCTCTCAGTTCGTTAATCTTGCACGCAAATACAACAGCTGCCATAAGATACGAGGAAGGGGAAATATCGATGAAGTGAAAAAGTGTACGAGTTATCTATCATTCTGTGTCAACGAACGTTGAAAACAAATACAGAGACGCACGAATTTCAAATAATTTCATAAAACTCTTCCGATATATGACTATTCATTATATTTCGTTCTATATATATCATTATTATTATTATTTTGATATGTTTGTTTATTGTTATATCGTAATATTTATATTTATTATTTGTAAATATTATAAATATTACATTATAATATTTAATATACCTTGTTTTAAGATATATTATTTACAAAAATTATATTATAATATTATAATATAATAAAGTATAAAATATAATAAATATTATAAATATTATTATACTACAATATTTAATCTATTTTTTTATTATATGTTTACATTTATTATTTACAAAGATTAAATTGCAATATTCATGAAATTTAAGAAACGTTTTATGCCAAGATGAAAGTCAAATATTTTTCGAAATTCATTCATAATTCACACTAATTTTTATAAGTACGATTTATCCAGATGTTGGACCATACATGTCCATAGTAAATGATGTTCAAAACTATCAAACTTTTAGTACTTAATTCCCCTGTTTCTGACGAAGCTTGGCAATCGAGTTAAACCGAATCAAAACTTCCAAAATTACGGGAGGAAATGTTCTGTTCCTAACAGCGAGTGTCTAGATAATTTCACCGATTTCACGGGAACATGGCCCGTTTAGATACTAACAACAAGAGATGCCGGAAGTGATGTTCACGTATAGTTGTCGAATTATCGGTGTCCGTTCACGTGCAACGTTCGAAATTAATGCGTATTACATTATGTTCTCGCGAGATTATTGGATGCACAATCGAATATTCGCCAAGTAACGTCGTACCAAACTGAAGAATACCTGCCCCGCTATACTAGTAGTAAATTCTATGTAAAATAGGATCTTCCGGAATCGATGAATACAATACGTGCACTGCATCCACTTTCGTGGCAAAATTCGTCCGCTCGACAAATTTTTTCCTTCGGAGAATACCGAACGCAATATTACGCGTAAGAAGAACATAATAATTACGGAGGTGGTTTAAAAAAGAGTTAGTGTTAGTAAGTGTTATGATCGTTCAAAACTATTCGAGAATATAATGAGAATGAATCTCTTCAGATTATTTCATTCCCTGAATATCTCTTCAAATTATTTTACAGCGTATAAAAACCATTGGTTCATCGCTTCAGTTACTGTTAGTAACAAATTATTTAATGTCAAGCAACTATCATACTTGATCGAATGATCTTGCATTATACGTTACTGAAATAGTTCAAATATTAATGAAAATCGTGAAACCTTTGAAAATTTTTCACCCACAGAATATTTATTACTGACATATTACTTTCCATGTGCGATTATTTTAAATCAAGGTTTTCCATATTGAGGATAATCGAAATTCATTAATCCATTGCGCGCGCGCGCACGTGTATAAATATTTTCTCTGAATTATTCAAAAGTAAAGTATACTTAATGATCTTTTTCTTTTGCATTATATGAAACACTATCGAATTATTTGCAAATGATTTTGTTCTTTCGCTTATTACAATTAGTAAATAAATAATAAATTTTAATCACAGTGAAAGAGATAAGTTAACTGATAAATTAAATGATAAATAATTGCATTGTCAATCGTTGTCTTCTTTAATGACTCGTGTTTGAGGAATAAATTATAAAATAAAATTTATTCCAAGTTATTTAATTGTTTGATAAGTTTTTTTTTTATTTTTTCCCCTTCGTATTTTATACCTATTTCTTTCTCAAATTATTTGCTCGTTTATTTCAACGAAATTAAGCTAAATCGCAAATGGTTCATTAAATTTGAACAGAAGATATATTCGAAAAACACAGATCATTTTATTACTTCAAATTGTCATCCTTTGCTTGTTTATTCTTCAAATCAAGTTCAGTTTTTCAACTGAATGAATTTAACGCCGACACTCTAATTCCTGGATCAGGTTCGGTTGCATCAATTTCTACATGCAACCGAACAAATCTTATTTCGGCAACAAGTAGTCAACCAATCTATTTGTCGTAAAACAAGCGGGGCCTTGCATCCGAAGATCGAGATTCCATCTGGTTTAACAAGCTCGCGATATAAGATGAAATAACACGGTACGACAGAACTCTATGCATTTATATGGATTATGTTTATTTGAACCAAATATCACTCGATCGAGAGTGAATGCCTGCTGGTTTGAATTTACCGAAATTTAAAATCGCATTTTTGAGAAGAGAAGTGCTTTCAATTTGTCATATGTTACATATTGCAGTCATCTGCTGCATGGAACGTCTTAGAATAATATAAATGGTACATTTTGAAAGTATCGTGAAGATCTCGAACTTTGGAATTTACCGGCTCAAGTTATTCGTTATTGTACTTGACTTCTTTTTTACAAAATTGCAACAGCTTAGCGTTCGAGTTATTGTAATAATGCAATTTTGGCTATTTCGCTGTAATTTCTTTAATAGGAGATTCACTTTATCACCAGGATAGAAAACCAATTGGGGAAAGGGGTTGAAAAAGTTATATAGATAGTTCTTGTTACCTTCAAAAGAAAAAAAAAGAGTTGTATTAAAAAAATTACAACAGGCAGAAATACTCAAAATTGAGTAAAAACTGGTGAAATTTAAAAACCTTAATGCGAGGGCAGTTGAAAACGATAGTTTTCCTTTCCAATGTTTCGAAAATAATTTGTTAGAAAGCGTATTCCTACGATTTTTTTTCATATTATAGGCAGAATTTTCTCGAAAATTCCCACAAGAAAAATGTCTTTCAACTGTCGTTGTATAGAATAAATCAATGTATCGACATCGCCCAATATCATAGATAAGAAACGATCTTTGGATTCAAGGTAAGCGGCGTTGAACGACATTGAAACAACGTTTCTCTAGGTCGTCTTGAACATCAACTTACAAGATTGTAAATTTAGAAATATACAATTCCATAAAAAGAAAAAAACAAAGATCATATTCCCAATCTCGAAACAACGCGAGTTTTATTTGAAACATTTTAAGCGAACAGTTTAAGCTTCATCATGTGGGACACCCTGTATGCGAGACACACACATTTCGCTCTCACAGAAATTATCGCAAGTGTCTATACTTTTTCTTCTCATCCACCGGCTCTCGTACTTTCGAGAAACAAATAAAAACCCACTGACAGCCTGTTATATTTCTTTGTGTGTAAGTTGCGGGCGCGCGGACAATTACGCGGCGAACTTCTTATCGCCGTTTTCGGTAAATTTGTTTCCATATCTATCTGGACGAGGAAAACCGGCGTCGGCGTGAATTTCAGGCCAGTTGATCGATGGCCAAAGGGAGAAGTTTCAAGCGGTTCAGTTTGGAAAGTTGGAGGACGAGGTTCGGAAACAAATTGAGATGCCAGTCTTAGAAGGAAAAAAAAAGAAAAAAAAAAAAAAGAAAGAAAGAGAAGGCGAGTGAAAAAGTTCTCCCAGTTACGTCGTAATTAAGAACCCTTGTAATCGACATCAATGCTTATACTAATGACCAGCGGGGCTCGGAGATAATTGAAGGGGACGGGAATAACGAAGAAAAAATTCCGAAATTCCGTCGCATTTTTCGCGACACCGCGTCCACGTCCGAAATTAGGTCAGGATTTTTTTTATGCTTTCGATTTTTGTATCATCCAATTTCATTGGTTAATCACTTATTGACAGTCAACCATAAATAGTGATAAAAATGACGATCGTAATTACGACTGATAGATGACTCGTGTGAAAGTTTTCGTCACGTCTATGTATCACTGCGAAATTAATTTTTAAGTATTGACAATGAGTCAATCACCTAATTATTGAATTTTGAACGACACTAAAGAAATAACTGAGATTTGTTTCATTTACTATATATTATAATACACTTTGAATGTTTTATATTTTTGTACGTTATGTCCAACTTATTATCATGATGTATATAATAATATAATACATAATTATATTATAATATGTTATATAATATGTTATATTATATAAAATATTATAACATATAATATAATATGTATATTATAATTATATAATTATATAATTATAATTATAATATAATTAATAATATAATTATAATATATTATAATTATATTATAATATTATAACATGTATTGTATTAAATATATACCGAATTATAATATTTTATATAAATGATACAACTGAACAATAAAATAATAATAAAATTGTAAAAAGTAATATAAACATTATAAATCTAATACAAGCGTGAAATTTTCCAAAATTTCTTTTTCCTCTTTTTTTTCAGGTCCCACGAACAATGTTACCGAAAGGAAGATTGTACCTGGGGGGTTGGGGAAGGTCACTTACACAACTCGCTCGTATGTAGATTACGGATTATGGTAATTCATTTTTGTTCGCGAAGATTAGGAGATTTAAAATTCTGGAACTTTCGCGTGCACGGGAGAAATTTTCAAGAATCTGTTTTTCATGTTAATAAGCGTCGCATAATAGGATGAATGTAACAGAGCTTTAGGGAGCTTTATTTTCTGAATGGCAGGCAATTCAGGTCGTACGAACTTAAATTTCAAACTGGCGGATCTGAATGTTTCATTAGTGTAGAAAGAATTATCGATTGTTTTTACGATGCGTGTTATGATGAGGGAGAATTCGAAAATGAAAGAATCATGAGACAGATAAATAATTGTATTGATTAACCAATGAAGAGCTATGATTAACGCAGCATTTTATTCACGATTTTTCTCAATCGATTTACGTCGAAGTTTATTTCTCAATATTGTACCTGGAAAAGAGATTCGCGTCACTATCTACCTGATTTTTACAACATTAGGAAATCTAAGAAAATATTATTTAATTTCGAAACATCTTATTTGATTTAATTTTTATCAGTGAGAACGTAAAGTACAAAATAGAATTAAATATCTCCAAACTTTGTAATATAATCACCTGTGATCCTACGAAATTATTTGAAAATTAATTAATATTTGATTCATATCTCGCATATTCAATAACATCTATCAATTTCGATATTAAATGTATATAAATAAACTAAGTGACATCACTGTGAATAGTAAACGAAATAAAAATCAATTGGAAAATAATATAAATTTTTATAGCTTTTGTAACTTATGAAATGATAGAATTTTTTATATCAAAATAAATTTTATTAAGCACTCCATATGTTTAATGTACTAGAATACTTTTAAATAATTAATTATTATCATTATTATTATATAAATTCTAACAGATCAAATCTTCCATTGACTCACAAATTCACGTGTTTTTCTATGCATCATCAAACTGCGGATTTTTACGTATTCGTGGAAAATTTCAGGATGCAAAAAATGCAAAAATGTGCTTAACAGTGGAAATAAATTTCTGCTCATGTTACGTTCCACCGATTGATATTCATAAAAATTTAACATTGCGCAACGATCCGTAATCCAGTTATCACATACTGTCTAAGTATCGTCAAGGTTTAAACAGAGAACAGCTCTACAGTAAAATGAGACAAATAAATTTCACAATGTTGAACAATGTTCAAGTCAATCTCCAATCTTCAAACAGTCTTTCATCCAATTAACGCGATGCTGGAAATAGTGTTCCGTTAGTTTCGCGAAGTATCGTCGAAATGCAACTCGGCCGTAAAAGGCGCGCCGGGAAGCACTTTCGGCGAATGGGTAACTGTTCGCAGATACGTCAGGGATCAATACGGGCAATTTCCTTTCGTAAGTACACGTGTTACTCGGAAACGGCGGTATTACTGCTACTTCCTCCGAGATAAACGAAACTAAATGTTAAGTGTATCGGTGGAGAACTGCGACGTCCGGACGACGACGATCGAGCTGGAACACAAGCTTCTCCTCGTCTCGATGGAGAACTGCACGAACTGCCTTTTGAAACTGCCTACTACCACCTTCGCCTCGCACTCTAAGGCTATAAATTTTTTTTTCTTTCCTTTTTACGGGACGACCGAGCGAACGAATTGGCCCCGATTCCAGTTCGCGATTTATTTCCGGTGATCAGCGGGGCCACACCGTGTCTACGGCACACTTTCTATATTTACGACCCAGTATCGTGCGCGAGCATGATTCTCTAAGCAATGGCCCTTCCGCTACTGAAGTCTCGCCTAATCGTCTCTCGAGTTTTCGAAAACTTATGGAGAAAATATGTTCAATGTGTTTGCCTTTGTGCTATTGCACGCATCTTGCCATTGAACAGCCATTCCACATTGGCTGGAAAATTCTTTTCGGAAAATTCAAGTATACTCGATTCTCACGGAAACAGGGACCATAAATGGGACACAGAACTGTTACAACCAGAATGAGAAAGAAGTCACAGGATGACGATAATTTTTTTCAACCAAAATGTTTTTGATCGTAAGTGAAGAAATGCTAATGATAAACCATTGTTGACGAGAGAAATTTATTTCGATTACTCGTAACCAGAATTCTCTTTTGGTTGCTGATGATAATCATCCGAGATTCACTTCCCTCTTCCAAGAGGACATTCAGTATTTAAATTTAGCCAATAACTCGGACTTTCTTTTTCTTTTTACGATTGCTGGTAATTGTAACGAACGTAGGTTTCATAACAGTATAATATCTGAAGCTATAACAACGACTGATGCAGAGTGAAAGTTATAATAACGAGCTATAATAAAAAGAATAACAGAACTTCAGAAGAAGAAATTCGTGAGTCAATTGACATAATTCATTGAAATAATTCGAATAATTTGGAATAATTTTTGGACATAAAGTAGACATCTTAATGCTTCTTACGAAAGTTTGTAAAACGATGAAGAAAATTATATTTCAAGAGATTGAAAGTATGTACGTGCAAGCACGCAATGCACGTTGATGATTGCTCGACACTTAACGACATCGGGTGTTAAAGAAACATAATCAATCAAAATTTTGTTTGATTATTTCCGACGACGTATCATTTTATTTGAAACGATATTTCACTCGCCAAGTTCATGAATAAATTACTAATAAATGATAGAAAAAAAAGTTTCCAGAGACAAAGAAAAACATCTTTTGCTGAATCTGCAGAATGTTTCAATGTTGCCAGAACTTTTCTAAGTTTCCAATTAAAAAATAACAATCAAACAGACCAGCTCAAATTGAATGTGAATGTACACAAATGCGACATTTCGTGTGACCTAATAAAACCTAATAAAACGTCAAAGGAAAAATACGTTTTTCATAGACGTGCAAATTAATTCGAACAAATTCTAATCAATTAATTTTCGTGTCGACGTTGAATATGAAACAACAAACAACAGATTGGTGACTAAAATGTTCGAATGAACAAAGTTCGAATACACGTCAAGTCCCACTTTCTTCATTTTCGTTCTGGTTCCAAATAAACGAATTCCACACGCAAGAGTTTGCTGTACACTGTTATTATTTCTCTTCGAGCAGGAGTTTGAAATTGAGAAAAAGGGAAACGACATTACGAGAAGCTACATGCCTTTCCAGGAGCGGCGCATTCGTCGTCGAATTAACCACGATTCTTCCCAATAATGAGCACTTGGATATCTTCATCAGGTGTCTGTAAACTTCTCGCCGGTAAATGAATTTCCGCCAATTGAGCGGGGTTAATTTCGGCGAGCGTCGTTAATTCCTGCGCGGCAACACGAGGCAAAATAGAATTTCTGACAGTAATTAAGCAACCGTCGCGTCGTCGCGAGCGGGTTCACCGCCCCCTTTTGTCGTCCTCTTCTTCTTGCCGGTCCTCCACCCCCGATGAGCGCTCGCGTTCTTGCGTCTCACCGGCTGATCAACGTCGACGCAAATTAATCAGCCATTCGATTCAATCTTTCTGCCGTGAGCAGATTTAATTTCAACAGGGTACGTTTTTAATCCGTCAACAACGGCACACACTCCGACGACGATGAGAAAGTTTGCCCGAAAAAGCATTCGAAAGAAGTTCGCCGAGGCACGCGAAGATCGAGGCCTCTTGATGTTGAAAACGGGATGGTGAGGAAGACAGGCCACAGAAAGAGAACGGAGGGAAAAAGGGCGTCTCTTTGGGTATCTCGTTACCACGGGTTTCGCTTCGACATTCCGTCTTAGCCAAGGTTATACGCCCAAAGGACGGATCGAAGAGGAACCAGCCACAGAGGGAGAGGGCCGGAAATGGGGAGAGGCTTGGAGGACAGGCTGGCGAGAAGGTGAAGAAAGAAGGAGAAGAGAGAACGCGAAAGAACACCGAGCGAAGGCGAGGTGGAAAGAAGCAAAGGGGTGAAGAAAAGAGGCGGCTGATTTAGCAGAGAGTGCACTCTGCATCGTACAATAGGTCGATGCTACACAGTGCCACGCGGCATTCTAGTCATTCGCTCTTTTTCACAAGTGTGTCTGTCTATTTTCGCGTGTCTCTACAAGCACGCGAGCTGCCCGCACGTCGTATTGTACACTCTCTCGTTCGTCAATATTCAGAAACGGTATAGTCATTGCCGGGGATCAGAGACGCGAGTTCTTCCCTTTCTTTTTTTTTTTTTTTTTTTTTAAAGAATCAATGGTTGGTAAAGATTCCTTTGAAAGTTGTAAGAGTTTTTTGGAATTTTTTCCGAGTAGTTGCTGCGATGTTTTTTAACTTTTTTTCAATTTGCACGTTAAAAAAAATTACCTAGGTAAAATGGAGGATATCGGCAACCTTCCTCGAATATTAAGAATTTTTAAATTTATTTAAAGATTTAATGTTAGATAAGAAAATTAGAGGAACGATCTCTGATTGTTTGATAGTGATTAATAATAATGTTTTAGTTGTAACACGAAATACAGGTGATTTGTACTCCTTCAATATTTTGTAATTGACAATTAATTAATTTGAACTTCGAAGAAATACGTGAAACTAACATTTGCAATATTGCGATAAACTGTTATCTGGTTGATTGAAATCATATCAAGCTTCATACGAACGAAATTGAAGAAAAGAAATTGAAATTTCATAACGTTGTAACTTTTGGTCTCCAACAGATTAATTCTTTCCTTGTGATTTGAACATAGATCCATGTTAAATTTTATGTGAAAACAGGTACATATTGTCCCAAAGAAATTGAAACGCTTGACTTTGGCCTGTCTTTAGAATAGGTTCATTCATTTCATCGATAATTTAAATCGATCATCAAATTTTATACGAAACCAGGCAACATTTTAAAGAAATTAAAAAAAAAAAAAAAGAGAATAAATGTAAAGGAACTGAAGTATCTATAGCATTGTAATAAGTTTCCAACTGGTCCTTGATAAATTAATCCCTCAGTAATTGAAATATATAATGTGTAATATATAAAGCCAGGTGGTGTTTTAAAGAGACCGCAAGAAAAATAAATTTAAAGAAATTGAAGTATTTATAACACTAGGACAGGCTGTTTTTCAACTGCTCGACAGATTAATCGCTTCCTTG
>CAJDYZ010010314.1:7573-18672 GCA_903986555.1 Heterotrigona itama | reverse complement strand
ATATATATATATATCAATTTCATTAGAAATTCAAAGTTGATTCTTGAACGAGGGTTTCCACTACGTTGATTGATCTAGACAAAAATATTCGAAAATCAAGAGAATCTCCATTCAGCTTGAATCGATTAAAAATTAAACAGCGAAATAACGCTTGAATTATAGAAACATCCAAAGAAAGTAAGTCTCGTTGAATTATTCAAAAGTCTAAAGAGGGTAGAACCCCGCAATTATTTAATCGATCTATTACGGGAAACGCATTGTCGTTTAAATGCGTTTGAGAAAATAGAAACTTCATAAAAATTGGTTGAGGCAACATCGTTAAAATTAGAAGTGCAGTGTATATATACCACGGAATTTAAGAACAGAATTTTGAATATTCAAAGGTTAGAAAGTAGTCTCGTGTAAAGTCCCATATAACTTCTGTAACTTTCGCAATTAATGAGAATCTGTCATTACAGGAGATCTCAAGTTTTCTCCGCAACTTTAAAATATGCAGGGTTATCTTTACGAGATAGGAATTCCCATAATTTGAACGTTTACTGAGAACCGCCTTTGTACCATTAAGCAGGGCCACCCTCTTAATCCTGAGGTTTCAGAAACGAACCATAATCACATAGCTATATAATCACTATAGATAAATCATTTTCATAATCTTAGGCTCTGGATAACGTTATAGTGTAAGTACTCATTAATTATCACTTTATTATAATTATGATTTTATAATTCATTTTATTATTATATTTCATTTAATTATTATTTAGATTTTCATATCAATGTTTACTATATTTCGTTTCATAAACAATTAAATTTCCAATCATAGTTTACTTCGACATTCTAAATTGCCAATTCAAAGAAACATTTTAAATGATTAATTTATTATATATATATATAATATGATATTAAAAGAATTTGTAATTTTGAATTTACAATTTATTTTGTTTCTCAGACGAAGGTATTCTTCAAATCGTTCATTGCTTTCCAAAAATTGTCAGGAAAATAAAGAAGAAAATTCCACGTCCTCACAAAGCCAGTGATATATTATATTTCTCAAAAGTTATTTTTCTTGAACTTAAAAGTTCGTCATTGATGGCGAAGCTCGTAAGTTCGAAAGTTCGACAAATCCAAAAATATATGTGCCATCTTTAGCCCTTTGAGTATTCAATTAAAATTACTATCTTTTGAATTATCTATTTATTCAACGTAGTTGTAGCAAATAAATAAATAAATAAATTTAAATAAATTTAATAAAAACTTGTTGCACATAAAAATAATTAAAGAAAAAAAGAAAAAAGAAGAAAAGAATAAATTCACAAGTAAAAAGGTCTTACATCATATTGCATTGGGGGAATTCTTTAATCTGATTCGGATCCATCGCGATGCTGATAGGGAATGTTACTTTTTATCTCGCAAATGGCATAGCTGCACAATGTCGTTTTCATACAGACGTCATATACATTTCGAGTGCATTCTGAGTTGCATTCGGCTATGCTTTTCTTATCTTGCCGCCATTCTGTGGCATCGTATACGATGCTCCTTAACGATATCACTCGCATACAATAGCATCGGACGTTGTTTATAGACACGCCATTACATTTCTGAACCGAATGGACTTTTGCGCTTTTAACAGGTTTCGTTTGAGAATTACGTATGGAATGTACACGGGGAACTGTGGTTTCGCGACACGATCGCAATGCAGTCTACGTTCTGGAGGATTTCATACGATGAAAGGAACGTTGTAACAGTAAATAAAATAATATAGTTGAGAGAATTGCAACTGCCTGGGATTTGCATAAACATCGAACGAATGTGCGTTGTGCATTTCGAAATTTGCGCTTCGTCGTTCATTTAATATTTAAATAAAATAAAGTAAAATAAAAAGTGTCATACAAAGAACATAATTTGTTCCTTTTTTTAACAAGACATTGTGAAATATTTTGAATTTTTTTATTGAAATAAAACATTATTCTAATGAAGAAAAGATTTTGTTTTTTTTTCTTGTGTCTGTGTCTGTACACATGCTTTCTGCAATATAAAAGTTACTATCTATCGATAACATATTCTTCTCACAGGATATGAAATTGATGCATTTTTTTTTATCACATGTTCAGAGGATTGTAGACTGTCTCTTTACCATTTTTTTGTCACATTCTGCCATACCGATTTAGACAAGTTTTGCACCGTAGCGCTATTAGCAGTAGGAATTAAAATTGAAAAATATAGAAAGTGTTGCCACATCTGCATCGAAAATTATTATTTATTGAACTGAACGTGGTGACTATTCTTAAGACCAATGATCAATTTCAGTTTTAGTATGACCAGTATATAATCACTAGTATATAATTCGAACGTGAGTTACTGCGTCCACAATTGATTAGACTGTAAACACTAGAGATCCTAAATAGAATGTTTCCGTATGTGGTCAGGCACGCCTAAGTAGAATGAGTTCGCACGTGGTTAGATATCTTTAAGTAGAGAATGTCCATACACGGTCAGATAGAACGAGTCTGCATATGGTCATAAATCCCAAAGCAGAATGAGTCTATATGTGATCAGACATCTTTAACAATTTCGTTTCTGTCAGTACAATGTATCAACAGCTGATAAAAGGAAGTATCACAAATAAGGCATATATATTTCATATACAATCATATACCTCGTCTGTTGAAGTATGTATTAGTCTTATCGATTAGTCTTATCGAAAATAAATATATCTTCGTATGATACATGGAGTTGTAAATATGATATGACTTGTCAATTAGACCACTCATTATAAGATGCATCGTAAATGGATTTATAGAATTATTATATCACACCGTAAATGGATATATAGAATTATTATATCACACCGTAAATTAGATTCTACGTTATTATACAGTTTTTCTTGAGAAAGTTTATAAATTAACTCAATATAACGTACATCATGTGTTTACACAGCATATGTGATAATTGTAAATTCATTAATTGATTAAATAAAGATTTAAAATAGAAATTATTGTGTTGAAATTATTGTACACATTTCCATTTACGAACAATTTTGAATCAATATTCAAGTGCAATTTTGAGCGCGAAATTAAATATTATTCAAACAAGACAGCGCTTTAATTCACTGAAAAGAATCCGTAAATCCTTGTTCAACAATTTTCTAGATCAAACGGATTATAGGAAGAAAGTTTTGGGTCTAATTAGAAAGATGCAAGATCGTAAAAGTTTGCAAATTAATGTTTTTAATTAGTTTTTCTTTGCAATTAAATATTTACTCGATCTATAGACACTGAAACGCTAGCGTCGCGTAGCGGAGAAATAGCGGAACTAAAATCTATCGTCCTTGTCGCACAGTAGTGAGCTCTTTGTCTTGCAGGCAGCATGTGTCTGTCTTTGTTTCATACTGTTGCTATCCTTGTCTACCAGCAACACATGTGCTGCCATCTATCGAGTTTTTCCATTTTGTCCTTTTAGTTCCAGTCGATACTGAGACGAGCTTAGGTGGCAGCAGCATCGATAACAAGGAGAGCAATAACGTGCAATAAGGACAACAATAAATTTTAGTTCCACCATTTCACCGCTACGTGGCGCTAGCATTTTAGTCCCCATAAATTCACTAAATTTTCATTTGCGAAAAAAACTAATTACGAGAATTAATCGATAAACTTTTGTAATTGTTTCATCATTGTCGGACCCCAATGTTCCTTCCCACATTCCATTTTTAATAAAATGCTTAAATAAAGATTTGAAATGTTTACTAGATAGATCGAAATTCTCTATTAGTTAGAACAGGAGTGCGACAAAGAACAATGATAAATTTTAGTTCCAGTATTTCACCGCTACGTGGCGCTAGAATTCGAATTTCCATAAATTGCGCCAATTTTGATTTTTGGAAAAAATTAATTTTCACCTTCAATTCATAACATTTCTTAATTACACCTATTTCATTGATCCTGTCTTTCTTCCTCTATATTTTTTATATCATTTAAGCTTCAAAATACACATAAAATTTGCACATAACAAATAAATATGTACTATGCAGTAGAAAAATATTTTGTAGAGAAAGATTTATTGTCCCAAGAAAAAATAATTTTGGATATAACCCTGTTTCTTTTTAAATTTTAAGGAAATCATACACAATTTTTAACGTCAACAACTTAAATATACTGTTCAATAATTTAATTAAGAATAGAATAATAAAAATTAAAATAAATAATAATGCTCAGCTTCTGTGTAATTTATTTCGACATTTAATTCCATTTAAGTACATTGGTCACACGAAAACTTAATAATTTTGCAAGTCTTGTCTCATTCATGATTCAAATCATCATTCCACTGAACCATTAATATCTATTTTGTTCTGTGATTAATTAAAAAAAAAAAAAAATAGCTAGCAATTCATTTATCGTTAAATATTAAAATATATCCAAATGCATCCAAAACTGCATATTATTTGAATCGCTGCACCCAGTTTCTTTTATCTCACGCGAAGAGCGCTACCGACTAAGATGAATAACGCTATCGAGTGACTTGCATTTCAACCGCGATATTACATTTTTCCTCTAGGTGCACGTATGTTACATATGTCATCGGCGTTCGCTGCGACAACACCATCGGAGTTTTAAGCATGGATAAGGATTTATTGCGATCCGTGGATTTGTTGAAAGAAAACGAGGAACAGGTGCGGAATGACGCGGAAAATGCATTGTTAACTGTTTGTCAAAACATTTTGTTGCATCCGAACGACAAACAATATCGGGAAGTGAGGCTTGACAATCCTATAGTTACCACAAAATTGCTGCCTGCTCTTGGGGGCATCGAATGCCTGTTCGACATTGGTTTCGTCGAGGTGATTATACATACTTGCGACAATATCATCGATCTTTCGTTGAATTTTCATGACGTGCTGTGCGCTAACAGATTGAAACAACGTCTCGATAGCTGATCGCAATTTAACTTTTGTTACTTATCACACTTGCCTTGTAACTTGAATCGCGACACAGTACAGAACATCTTTTGAACTTTCATACAACATTCATACGAAATAACAATTTTTGATAATTAATTTTTTGACCTAAAAGCAGAGTATTTTTTTTTTCATTATAAACTGTTTTTTCATCACATCCCATTAATTTAGTCGACAGGAAAAAGCTTGATTTTTGACAATGAAAGATGTAATCTTGATATGTGACCAAGTAGCAAGCCATTATTAACACACATTTCTGTCTTTTAACAGACTACTGACTGTCTCTCCTTGCCACAAGAAGCACCACTTTCAAAACTGCAAGCTCTACAGGAGTTGCTTAACAAAAGTTCATTGCCAACCAAAGCACCAACTGTTAAAGATAAAGCATTGTACAATTTAATACCTGTGACATCCACAGATGGAGAGGAAAATTATTTCTTGTCTATTGTAGAGTACTTTCGGAGTGTTCTGCGATATGAAGATGCAAATTTACAGGAGAAAGCTAAAAAAGTTATACCCATTGTAGATCTTGAAATTGCCACTATGACAAGACTTGGACAGTTGCACAAGTAATAGTCAATCATTTAAACATTATTGTACTATTCTAGATCCACATTGCTGTTCATTGCATCTTTTTGTTACAGGCATGTAAAATTATTTCAGTCTGGCTCACAGAAAGGTGTTGAAAAACAACAGAGCGAGCATGATGTTGATGATGCTAAAGATTTATTCCTCATGGAACTGTTGCATTGGTACAAGTATAAATTCTTTACGTGGGTCGATAGCCCAAAGTGTACTGCTTGCTTTTCAGAATGTAATCAGCAGGAATTGCTGCTTTCTGACGACCCTAGATGTCCACAAGTAGAGATACACAAGTAATTTAACGTATTCTAATATTAAGATTATATTTGAAAAACTTTCTGAACAGGTTAGATTATTGAATGTCGTTCTAGATGTACTAGATGTGGAACACGAGTGCAATTCCCTCGTTATTCTGACCCGGAACCACTGTTAACTCTAAGACGTGGACGTTGTGGGGAATGGGCGAACGTGTTCACGCTTTTATGTCGAACATTAGGATACGACGCAAGATTTGTATACGATCATACAGATCACGTTTGGACAGAGGTGTGTAATGGTCACTGCCCTTACCTAAATGGAAAATATGTGCAAAGGTACTCGTTAACTCATTGTAGTATGGAAATCGTTCACATAATAGTATTCTCATAATTGAGAAAAAGAATTCGCAGTATCAAAGTAATTGAATGATTGATAATGTATCAATAACTTAGGTATGGTCCATACACGAAAAAAGATGGATTCATATGGACCCATGCGAAGACGTCATGGACAGACCATTGATGTATGAAAAGGGATGGAAAAAGAAACTAAACTATGTAATAGCCTTCTCGAAAGATGAAGTGCAAGATGTTACTTGGAGATATACACGCGATCTGATAGGAGTGATGAAAAGGAGGAACATCTGCTCTGAAAGTAAACTGTTACAATTCATTGAATCGTTGAATAAATACCGTCATTCTTCTCCACACTATAGTGCCGCTCGCAGGCAATACGTAATAAAACGAAGACTTTTAGAGCTCGTCGAATTGATACATGTACCAAATAAACGAGACTCTAACGATAATAAATATTACGGAGAACGATCTACTGGTTCTTACGAGTGGAGACGAGCACGAAGAGAAATTTCTGAAGTATGGAAATAAAATAATTTCTTAGTTAACATTAGAAATGGAATCATTTTTTAGTTAACAGTAATTTACATGTAATAATTCACAAGATAAAATCTGTTCTTAATTTTTTCAGTCGAATACAAAGATAAATTATTCTTGGGACGTTTCAAAGTACGGAGAGGCATTTCATTTACAGTATTCTGTTGTTAAAGATATGTATAAGATAACGGATAATAATGGTACAATATTAATGGAGATATCTGGTTGGCAATATGGAACAAAGGAATTCGAAGGTGGAATGTTTCGTAAAGTGGAGCACGACTGGAAGATGACCTACTTATCTCGTTCCCCAGGTACTATTTGTGGTAAAATAAAATGGTGCTTTGTAGTCGCAAATCCAAACCTGTACCTGAAGACGTTTCATTTACAAACAACTACAAAAATATTTCACGAAGCTAATGTATCGTGGGATGTAGATGCTATTTTTGACAACGCAAATCAAAATAAATCCGTAGTTCTCCCAATTAGCGATGTTTCTAATTATCGTACGGACCAATTGAAAGGGGCGACGAAGTTAATTCTCACAGTAACTGTTTCCGGTGGTCAAGGTGATTGTGCGTGGCAACATGCACAAATTTTTCGGCAGAGTTTGGAGAACGAAGACGATAGATCTTTAGTGATTGACATCGAATTGGAAAATCGATAATTTTAGAATTCAAACGTATAATTTCAGAAGTTTTATATTTTATATGGATGCTTTTAATCAAGTTTTGTGCGTTCTTCGAAACAATGTTACACGAATAATATATTTTAATGAATACGGCTTTTACTGGAAAAAAAAAACATATCGAAAGTAATAATTAATTTTAAGATTAGTAAAAACATTCCGCATCTTAAATTTCTTCTTTTTTTAAAAGTATGATTTACTTTATAAGAAAATTTTCGATATTTATGTAGTAAAACTGTAAATGTTTATTCAATAAAATGATAAAACTGAACTGTTGACTTATGTTGCAAATAAGTACGGTCTTCCTTATGATTTAAGCTTCAAAATTTTTATTTCATATACAAAATAAGCGAACTAGAGTGATGGCACTTTTTGGAGACATTCGTATCCGATAGATGTCACGCAATTATTTAACAATGTAAGCATTGACAATATATGAACACAATTTATCTTCACATATTTATGTTTTCTTCTTTTCTTTTCTTTTTTTTTTTTTACACGCATACATCGGATATCATATAAAAACAGTATCTTACAACTGTTATAGTCGCTTACATGTGCTCCAAAAGTATTCATTACTTTCACTTTTCATTCTTAACTATACACGATAATAGTAAGTCGTTGTGTCTCATTGAATAATAATAATAGTTGCAAAATACTGACATAATATATTGAATTCACATAACATATAGAACATGTTTTAGAACACATTTTAAAACGAAATTTGAATAGTTTACTCATTCTCGAAATAACACGAGAATAATTAACGAAATGATTATAAATAACTTTGTACAATAAATATATATATAGGTTAACGAAACTAACAATACGAGTTGCCGATAATAAAATTATCGTGTTAAATGGAGAATGTGTTGCATTCATGTTTGAAGAATGCAGAAGAAAAATATATTTATATCACACATACAAGGAGTGCAACATTACTGATACGGATAATCAAAATGAAGAATAGACTGCAATGCATATTAAATACAATTTCTTTTACGCGTTTTTTAGTTTCAACTAATTTTTCTATCACGTTGTATAATTTCGATATGAATGAAACAATAAAATTCAGCTCAACGTTATTTACATGTTGTTTAGCATATATTTATCCCAGCACCAATAAAGCCTTTAATGTCGTCCTAGTATTGTGTGTGTATAGTATATACGTTCACATGATTAATACACTTCATACATATACATACAAAAAATATTCAATTATCTACATTGTCACAGAACATTCATAACTATTTAAGTAATAAATTAGCCACTTAGCCCTTTGTATTAATACTAAATAATGTTGCTCGAAAAGGATGTATAAAATAACAGATAGGCACTGGTGTTCTGAGATCTTACTTGACTCATTGTAACTTCCGTCACTGTTTGATCATCATATTTATACCATCTGAAAAGAAATGACATAGTTAGTGTTATTACTTTAATAATTGAAGAGACTGAGCAATATGAAGAATTCACTTCTCAGTAATTTTAGTCTTCTCAGTAATCTATAAAGTTTCACTTCTTAGTAATTTTAGTAAACCAACAGGAACCAATTCCAAATCAATTGTATCATTTTTGTAAATTCACAGTCAATATTCATAGTAATAAACAATTGCATTTTTAAGTATAAAATTTATATCTTTACAACTTAAATTACTTCTTGTTACTGCAAATTCTTCAATTATCATTTTGTTAGAAGTAAAAAATATTTACTTATTCTGAGCCGCGTTTTTACAGAATGCCGTGTAGTGGCCACCTTCCATGGTTCCATAATGATTAGACATTGCGTACAAACTGTAACTGTAACTATAACTGCGAATGTTCGTGGTACTACTAGTATCCGCTACCAAGTATGGTTTCAGATTGAAGTCCGTAAGAGGAAAATCAACCGCGGTGTTTCGTTTTTCGAGCCATCCACCGCTCTCAGCGAAACGATTTAAATGTATGACTATAATAGGAGCCAACTTCACGAAATCGAATTTTTTCGTAGCTTCCCGAGGCGTTTGACATTTTGGACATTTCCAGCCTACTACCTTTTGCCCACTTACAAATTTTAAAATACAATCCTGTAAAAACAATGGACTTGTTTTAATGTATATGTAGAGTTAAATTGGAAAATAGAAACTTACGTTTAATGTACACCGATTGGCATGGGGTAACGATGTTGTTAAACTATTGAAAGTCTCGTATGTGGTACTACTTTGCTTGCAAAAGCTGCATGTTATAGTGGATTTTAACTGGCCGAAAAACAAGTCTGAAATTATAGATCTTTGGGATCCCATCGCTTTGTCCCAAGCCTTCTCAGCAACTGTCATTTCCAGAGGCATCTTACAATTCTGTTAATGTAAATTTTATGAATTTTATGAATTTTATGAACAATGAAAGATTTTACTTTAACAATTAATCGTAATGCGGTAAGATGTTACCTTCTTTAGATCATTGTGCATCCAATCTAAGAGAAAAGTGAGAAACTCATGAGAATCCTGTTGCTCGTAGCTTTCAAATTGTAATTTGTATTGTCCAACGGCGATCTAAAAATTATGATATATATATAAGTTAAATCTTTAAAATGCGAATTAATTACAAAAAATAAAAATTTAAATATATTTTTTTATAGGAATATACTTCTTATAAATTTTTTTTAGTATAAGAGAAATATTATATTTTTTAATATAAGAGAAATAAAAATATCAAACCTTGAGGTCATGTGGTGATATACTTTTGTATTGACCTCGCCACAGTGCTTTAATTACTTGAGCTACCTCTTCCACGACTTGACCCTGCGTGTTGTTATCGTTATTAGTGTTCAGGTCGTCAGCGTACAAATTGTCCATGAAGTATTTGGCTAAATGCGTGGTATTACTTAAGCATTGTATAATGCTGTTCATATAACATGAGTTGCCTAAGTTCTTTAACCCTGTAATGCCAGGATGCTGTAACACAATAGTAAAAAACAACTGTACCGAATACTTTACACTTTATTACATGTGTTTGAAGAAAAATTAGAATTACTTTTAACAACTTTTTATACGATAAATTAGTAAATTTACTCCGTTTTAATTTAATTTTTATTTTTACTGTTTAATTTTATTTTTATTTTAATATTTATCAATTACCTTTTTAAAATAATAAACATTAAAATTCGGCACAAGTTTTCTAGACAAATTTACCATCTTTCACTTACACTTTATTTGATTATAAATTGTTTATCACATGTTTGACCAGGTATCTCAAGACACAAGACCAATCATAATTAATTATTTTACACTATAATTTTGCTGATTAGTGTATTTATAAATTCAACTTTGACTCGCGTGATCGTAGAGTTAAATTGAAGTTGCGATAAGGAACGTCACCATAACACTTGGTGACGATAGTCAAACATATACTGATACATATCTGTGACGCGTTACTTCGAAAAGATTCGACTAAATTGGATTCAGAAGCCGTATAGGTAGAAAATGTTTCTCTACTCACGTGTTTATTTTCCATGCAGACCCGAAAAATCACGCGATTTCATTCTACCGTGAAATTTCCAACTGCATTTTTTTCTATTTTAATTACACTAACAAGTAGTATACTTTCGTGTGTTAATACAATAAAAGAATAATTAATGTAGTATTTAATAATATTTTGTAAATTTCTACATCAGATATGTGTTATCCACGTGGACATCGAACACGTGGCTAACAGCGATTATTAATGCAATCTTACACGCAACTATGATGAAATA
>CAJDYZ010010313.1:1464-14524 GCA_903986555.1 Heterotrigona itama | reverse complement strand
TCGCGGATTTTATATAGTCGTCGCATTAAGGGTAAATATATATATATGTGTGTGTGTGTGTGTGTATTTCACAGTATTCAGTATTCAGTATTAAAAAGTTCAGCTTACATAATAAAACGAAATTAAAAGAATGAAACTGTTGGAAAAAGGTGTGGATGACAGCGATGAAGAATATTGTAGTTTGATTCGAATGTTACCAAGATTAGGTTTGACATCAAGAAAAGTAAGTTTTGTAAGATCGCGCAGATTAGATGCGCGCACTTGTATACATGCGCACAAAATATCTACGTAATATAATGAAGAAAGATTGAACGGCGGAAGTTTATTGAAAAACAGCGAAAAAAACCGTTGATGAATTACTACGATAAATCAAACGCACAGATTAACAGAATATTAATCAGAGTAAAGCAGTAGTTATCAACCGCCCACGTATCAACCGTACGGAGTAACGATAATTCAATGTCCTACCATATCACGGCAAATCTTGTGCTCTGAATTCATTCAACGTGTTGTTCATTATCACGTTCATTGACACATTCGCCAATCGAGAAACGATTACGAAAAGGCAAGAGGGAAACTGAAGGATTTCGAGCTGTCACGTTCCGCGTGGATATTTGAACTTTGAATATACGAAAATAATCTGATATCTGTAAGAGCAAACGCAAAGTGAGAATGTCGAAGATTAAAACGTAGAGGATATTGTAATCCGCACTTCTGCGGCTTCGCAGAATGTTCAAAAAACACATCATACTCTAACTTGTCTTATCTCTTCTCGGATGTCGTGACTGTCTATTGTCTTTCGAGAAAGCAGCTACTGCGAAAGGGAGAAAGAAGAAAACTACTTGCAGTGACGCTTTGAGCTTTTCGCTATTTCCGCAATATTGGTTAGCAAGAAGTTATTCGTTAATTTATTTCGAAATGATGTTTTTTCAACTTTACTTTACCAAACCTACGCTTTCCCAAATATTAAAACATATTGTGTCATTATTAAGCTGATGTGGATGTTTAAGCAAATTGATACTTTTTTTCACAAACGCGCAATTAGAAAGAAACGAAACCTAAGCAGAAACCTTTCCTTCAGACAAACATAAAAACTTTACACATTGTTTTCTACGCTTTATTCATTTCGATGAAAAAAAAAATTCATTTATGGCTCTCTTCAATTCTAATACCTTTCTCGCAAATATATAAATCGTTGTAGAGACACGAATGAGAGAGAGCAACGACGATCAACTGCCTTTCACAAACTATTCGATCCATTATTTCAACTATCGAAACGAATGATCATGCGATACCATTCTTAAACTCATCCTGCCTTTATTTAACTTACTTACTGTTGAAAACTCATGCATATGGAGTATTCGATTTTCATGCGGGTCGAAAGAAATTCGAACCGGTTCGAATCGATGGCGTGTCTCTCTCTGTCAACTCTCTCTCATCGTGCGATAGCTTCGATATCCGTTAGAATCGAATAAATTGCACGGCCTGGACCGTAGTCGACCTTTGGCGTGGATTTTCCCGCAGAGGGCCATCGTAACCGCTACCATTATTCGCGTTTCCTCGTTCTGTCGACATTATTTATATCCGTCGTCGCCAGAGGAGCTGGAGCAGAAACGTTTATTCGTGGCCTGCGTGACTCACGAGAAACTCACTGTTCTTATTTCAGACGAAAACCAACATCTACACGGTCTGTATAATACAGGCGATAATACAGTAGATAACGTAGATTATAATCATTCTTTCTCCTGATTCTCCTTCTTAAATAAATTCTGTCTACATATGGTAGCAAGTATACATTATATATATATATATATATATACACATACATACTTCATTGTATCGTGCAGTCAATCCTCGTTCATACCTCGTGCAATCGATTATCCATAGAGATTAATCTCGAAGAAATTATCCAATTAGTCTAGATTGGATCCATCTATCGAATGGGCAACATTCGTTTATTTTTATATATGATATTGACCAAAATTTGGTCTTACTTTTTACTAATTGTAACTGGATCCTATGCTACTTTTTCTTTTTTCCTTTACCTGAATTACAATTACAATAGTATCTTTTTCTTACTTTGATGGATTTTTAACTACAAAGTTTTCGAATAAGTAACGTAAGAATTCTAACAACTCTCCAACGTAACGGATTTTTCCAAGTTTCTAACAAAAATTTTTTCAATTCTGTTGCGACTCGCTTCTCCAAGTAAATTTTAACTTGCGTCCTGTGTCGTGTATATGATAAGAAAGATGAAAAATTTCAAACATCTCGAAGCATTTCTCCGTGTAACAACAAAAAGTGTTTCTCAATTACTACTCTACAATAATACTCTACAATACTCAACAATGCAGATCGAGTTACTGATCTCGTTGAATGAATCAGAATATTTAGATTGAATAACTTTTCTCGTTAGACATTTTACATTTACAGAAAGACACACACGTATGCTGTTAAACTAATATTTAAAATATTAAATTAATTAGCATATAATACTACACGTCACGTTCACGTTCAAGAGAATAAAACGTGTCGCTTAACGTTATTGCTTTCTTAAATCATCTTGCATACCCATGAAATACATATATAGAAGAGAAGATGGAGAACAGTTACGAGTCTGCGGATGAAATGGGAAAACCAACTCGCCTTGTTCTCGAAAGAGGACGTAAAAGGAGAACGATTCTAAACTTGTCAAGAAGCATCTGTCTTATCCAAGTATCTTTACCCTCGAACGACCCTCAACATCAAGTCGTGGGGGATAATCAATGAAGCAAATCTGCTTGCCAACGAGTTATTCACGATGAACGATCGTAATTAACTGTTGTCAGGAGTGTCGCGTTGATGTGTTAATGTTAATGAGGATACGAGAATAAAATATGTGAATAATCGATAGCGAACCAAGTCTTTTTCACGTGACTCATCAATTTCGCGATTCATTCATTTTTTTACATCATCGTTATTCATTTCTATCGATAGAATTACTATTTATCTACCCTAACTGAAATAAATGATTTATATATAAACGCGTTTATTTGCTACAATGAAAAATTTAAATCGAATAATCGATTAATTCGGAATAAACGCATTTGCAATATTTCTAAACCATCTTCGAAAACAGATTTTTCGACGTAGCGTAACTCCTCTACTTCGAAAACGACGTAGAACGATTATAATTATATATAATCGTAATTTTATTCGATGCAATTATGATAATATTTCTTGTCGAATCTTAATTTTGTAAATCACAAATTGCCAACGCAAAACATGTGATATAAAAAAAATTATTTAATCGTAATAAACAATGTAATAGGCTTGCAGAAATGTAGACAATAATGTAACAACTTTTAGACTGAATCTCTCGTCTTGAAAATATACAGCAAAGTATTACGCAACCAACAGCTCTTAAAATAAATTACAGAGCACAAGAGTTGTTGGATACTCGTAGATAGATGGTACAAAAATTGAAGGATAAAATACGATAAAAGGAATCTCACCATCCTCGTCCGTATCTGTCCCTGTATACAGAAACGGCGAATCCGAACATGGATCTGGTCTCGTTTCGGTAAACTGCATAATGTTTCGTCTCGATGTTAAACGCGTGTGAACACCAAAGTGGCGAATTGACAATGATGAGACTTATTAGACCCAGGATAAGATTCGCGTACCACATGCTTGCACGTCTTGTAACTCCACTTAATCACACGTATTAATCGTTCAGTCGTTCTCACGCACGGGGGATGGATTCAGCACAACAAACTGTCATAAAGTCGCGTGTCGCGACAATCAAGATTTATCCGCGCGATCTATCATATGACAACGGGTGGACAACGGTAGTTGATCAGGGTGGTGATAGTGACAACGATCGTACAACCATCGACGACACGTGGTACGTGTCCACAAAGTTTTCTAGACACAGTGAAATGAACACTATATATATATATATATGTATGTATGTGATGGAAGATTGCAGACGAAAACGGAGCAACTAGAGACAGAAGAGAATCAGAGATGCCCGCTTGACGGACGGCCGCGAACAGACTGAAGAGTAGAAGTCCGTTCTTTCGGTTACTCTTCGCTCTCTTGACTCACGAGGGCTGCAACTCCCACCCACTGTACTTACGCGGTTCCGAAGTTGCGCTCCACTCCGGCATGCTTGCGTGCCACAACCATTGACTAAGGACAGGATAGACCTGACATACAATGTATCATGTAACATCGTAAATCATATATTTGCGGGGACGGGCGGATCAAGTGACTCCCTTACCATTTTTCTATCGTGTGCAAATTGTGCTATCGATCTTCAATATCTATAATATGCTAATGGCTTGACTTAATAAAATAAAAGTAACGCTTCTTAAATTCTTTTCTTCTTAAATTTCCCTTCTAATTCTAATTCTTCTACAATCATCAGAAATATATTTTTAATGCGTAATTGCGATGCAATTAATTTCGAATACATCTCCTCTTTAATTCGATGGAATAAAAGAGAACAAAAGTTCTGACTTTTTAAGAATTCACAATATAATTTATACTATAATCAAAAATGTTAAAAAACAATCGCGATATATTCTAATTCGCAACTTAATTAAATTAAATAAAGCAAACACGATCATTATTTTATCGCAGCTTTAATTCTCAATACCGTATATATAAATCAATTTTTGAAAATACAAAAAAAAAAAAAAGATTCAATAGTACTGCTTTAGTTCTGAAATTTACCTAGCGTGAAATTTGCAAAGTATCTTCTTGCAAATGTAAAACTGTATACACTGTTAGACGAATAAAATTGTTTCGTGTATGATACATAAAACATGAGATGAATTGTATTTCAATTTTACAAGTAATTTTAATTATAATTATAATTATAATACTTTATCTCGTGATATTTTATGTAAATCTTATACTCGTGTTAATTATCAGTGCATTATTAATATTCAAAATTATACTATCAATATTCAAAAATATGATATACAGAGGGAAAATCTATCTCGGACTGATGAATAAAACACACAAATAAGAAAATGTTGCCACTCATGGGTATGATAAATACCCACTCGTTATATTGGTGGAAAATTCTACGCAATACAATACACTACTACTACACTAGTCAATCGTATCTTTCGATTCGGATCTTTCATCCTACGAGATGAATGAATGATCAGAGGAACAAAAATATATGCAACTCACCATTTAGATGCGACGAGCATTATTATCAATGTGGTTCAAGAGAAGTCATCGTCCATCATTAAATAGGAATCGTCGAATATCGTGGGACTGGAAGAAAATTAAATTTGTTAAATTAAAACACAGAGTATTGTAATTTGTACATAAATATAATGTTAATTATTTTAAATGTTTGAAATAATAAAAAAATTGACCTCTAATAAATATAAAAGTTTAGTAATAAATAATACTTAATTCGAAAACGAAAAGTTTAAACTCGTTGCGTTTTCATTCAGATTCTATTTGTAAAGCACAACATATAATTGATCTCAAGTAAAATGCAAACTATAAAGTTACTTACGTTTCTGGCTGTTGAAACATCACTAGGTCTTTCCCAAGGAATACGAAGAGAAGGAAGGAATGAAAAACCTTTAACAAAATATCAGTTATAATTTATTCTCAATTGAGAAAAACAGTAACAATTGTTTAAAAAAAAATTTTAAAATTTTAAATAATAAAATATGAAACTTAGAACTTTGCATGAAATCTTAGAACTTTCATGATAAAAGAGATGAAAATTGTATCAAGCATTAAAAAATTATTGTAAGAAAGTTGTAATATTTAATTAGAAAAGCATAAAATCGGATTTTATTTTTTAATTACTAATGATTAAAGCGAGATATAAAGAATAAAATTAATTGAAATAGAATATCTGAATTCTTACCTTTATCTGCATAGCTTTAAAGCACCAGATTACCTCCCTTGCAACAGATTTTCGTCGTGAATTAATCTGATGGGATGAGGGCTCGAGCAAGCACGAATCAAATTTTGCTGATCTATGGAAAAGTAAATATCCAATGATATCCAATAAAAATATTTAAGTTGTATACATTTATACATATCTATGTTTGCATATACACGCTAACTTAACTTAATGAGATAGAATTGATAAATATACAATACATATATGTAATTAAAAAATTACGGTCCTTTAACATGGAATGCAATTACAACATAATAATATACCATAAACTTTTTAGATTATTCAGAGTAGTTATTATAAACATATAAGTTACTATAATCATGACTATGCTAATTGTTAAATACGATTTAACATAACCTGTGATTCTACGTTTGTAGCATACTATACAACTATACTAAATATTATAACCACAGTTAAATATTACACCGATTTGCGAATGTATACGTAATCATATTGATAAAATTTTCAAATTATTTCAAAATTTTATCAGTATGATCAGATATCACAGTTATAAATATAACATTTTACTATTCCAATTGTTCAAAATACTTCCGCGAGTCATTATATTTAAACGTACGAAAATTTATAATCTATTCATTTATAACCAAGATTGGATTATATCATACATCACATGTAACTGGCTTAAATAATACTCAATGGTCTGGATGGTAGACGTATTCCGCAATTCAAAAATAAATATAAGAAATATACTGATCGTATAATCTTTACCTGAAAACTTTTGGATAATATTTCTTCTTGGCTCCTCGCTAATAAAATCTGATGCTATCACATACGTAATTATACTTCAATACTATCGATCGATCAGAAAAAATATCGATTATGTTTGAAAATCGCGCATTATCGTTGGCGCTGTAAGCTTTTCTTAAGCGCGCGCATTTCGAAGATATATCGTCTTACTCGAAACGAAAAATAAAAATTCTTCATCTAATATTTATCATTTAATGTTTAATATTTTACAGTTGACTAAACAAAGCACCCGTAATTTTACTCTCTTTAATTATGCCGTGTTTTAATTCTAAATTTCACTAATTTAATAAATATTATTTATAATTTAGTGATGCATAAAGAAATGATTCTTCTATCTGAATAACTAATATTAACTTCCAAAATACAGAAAAAGATTAAAAATAAAATTAATTAATTTTAAACTTTATAAATAAAAATATAAGAACTTCAAGTATGTAAAGCAGTGATGTAAGCAAATACCATAATGTCAAAAAATTAAAATAGGTTATTGTGCATATACGTTGCTTTAATAATTACGTTTTATTAACATACATAAATCATATAATACATTTACAGTTGCAGTTTATATCTTGTGTAAGTATTGTCTTTATAAAAATATATTTCTTTATGAAGAATATTTTGAGTGATTGATGTCTAGGTTAGGTTTAGGTTAGTCACATATTGAATATAAAAAAGACTACTGAAAGAAATTAAATATTAATGCAAATTTTTATATCTTCACACATCAGTAATACAAATTTTAATAATACTGAATATCGGACTGGACATTATAACTTTCTGCTTTGCAATCTTTTCTTGGTGCAAAGTTTAAATCAAATTCTAATTACATGTGTTTCAAATTAACAAAAATAATTATCAATTAGATTAATAAAAATTAAAACAAAACAAATGTTTCTCTTGCATTTCTAAAGTAGATATTTTGATGAATTATCTTACTTCTATTTTTACTCTCTTCAACGTTAAACTTAAAGGTAGAATTAGTTTGTTTGTTTCATTATGATATTTATTTTTTTGAAATGAAATAAACATCGGACTTTTAAAAAAAACAAAATATTGAGAATTTTAAAAGAAAATTTTAGGTTTATAGTGGACATCCTTGTCCAAACATATACATATATGTTTGCCAAGTAATGGCACGTTAGGCAAACCTAATAGAGTTTCAAACATATAACCCTTAAAATTAAATAAATCGCATTTTCTATTTCTGATTTTTACATGAACTGCATTTAAATTTTTCCAAATTATTTCATTCGTCTATCTTTTCAATGTTGCTTATATCAATTTTTTTGCAAAAACCCAAATGTTGCAATAATTGTAACAAAAGTAGTTACAACTACAGAAACTATATAATTGAAAAACAGTTATTAGATAGTGATATCATATCATGTTTCATGAAACTCTATAAAGGATCATTTCTTCTTATCTATCGTTTTATGTTTCTTTTTTTGGTTATTTATCATGTTCTGCTGTTGAAGTCCAAAACAGATATTGAATATATTCTTGAAATTATGTTTTCACAATCTGCTTTGGACACGTGCATATTTTTATTTGTATTTGTAACATGGTTAATATCATGTTGTTGTAAATCACATTTTTACACATTAAGAATGTTTCATTTCTGACTCATTGAGATTTTTATCATATCGTCTTCTAACAATTTTATTCGACCATAAAATTAACTTCTTATTATATTCATGTTCGCTTATGCAAGTGACATTATTTGCAAGAAAATTTAGTTTTGCATTTAATAAATCTTCAAACGTAATTTTTTCTCTTGATTTCCTTTTAATCATAAAATCAAGTGCACAGTAACCTGTTGCATGTACATAATTGCAACGTTTTATTTTTCTACCCACTGTCCCACTATTTGTCGACCATTTATGCTTAAGGTTTGAAGATTGATCCGGTAAACATTTTGACTGTTCTCCAACTTGTGATGATTCGATATTTGTATCATTGCCAAGCTCATTATCCTTAATATCAATTTCTTTTCCTTGTTGTTGTGCATTAATTTCAAAATGTTTTTTATGATAAATAGTAATATTTCCCGTTCCATCATCAACTTGATAGTGATAAAATTGAGCATCTTCAGAAACAGACAATACAAATCCTACAATTTCTATTTTTCTTATTATGATATTAGGCATGTTGAGAGCATGAAATTGAACACGATTATTCTCAATATAAGGTACAAATCTACTCAATTCCGTTATCAGAAAAGGTTCAAAAATTTGTATTCTATCTTCACGATTTTGCAAATGGACCCATTCTTTGTCTTCGGATAAATAATGTGGAAAGTCATAATCTCCTTTGTACGAAACGAAATCTTCATCGATTTCTTTTGGTAAATCCGTCCAAATAGTAAGGTCAATTTCTGACATTTTTATAATTGAACTTTAAAGAACTTCTCTCAACACTATATAAACACTCTACAAAATTCACTCAATTTCGTTTTAACGAAGATTCAGAACAAAACACATGCACGCCATGAAATATGTATTTGGCGGGAAGATATCACGCAGACAAGACGCCACATAGCCGTGAAATGGCGGAACTAATTGTTCGCATTTAAATTAAAAAACATAAAAAACTATACATTGTCTTGTATAAGTTTAATCTATATTGTATCTCAAGACAGATCTTTTCAATTATGTTTATTTTCAATTTCTATTCTAAGTTTGAAATTAGTTTACGAAAAATGAAGTCAAAAAATTAAATCAAAGAACAGAAGTAAATTCTTGCTCATGCATACAACAGACTTGTTGTTAGTCTATATAGAAAGAAAAGGAGAAAACACCTCTTAAAAGGATTTTTTGACAAATGAAAATTTAATGGTAGAATTAATCTACTACCGATAAAATCAAAAAATCATATTAATCGAAATAAGACGATAATTTTTGAAAAACAAGAGATTGTTTCTGTGCAACATCGAAATTTTTACATAATTAATTAATTTCACACGATAAATGTACTTTACTTTTCTTACATGTTGGCGCTAAATGTCGTCAACATCGTGTGTATTAATGAATTTATAAAAATTATTTACTCGTTTCTGTTCAGAGTAAATAAAACGTAAAATGAAAATTAAAAGTTTAAATAGGAAAACACTATAAATGTTCCCACATAATATTTATTTATTACCTTTCATTTTAAAAGAAAATATGGCTGCTTTGTGGACATTGAAATACTGCCACGTTAACTATACTCGATTCAATTAATCACCATTTAACGCGACAAAAAAAATAAATTTATCGGTATATACAGGTCGAATATCGGTATAAGTCACACAAGAAGTAAATTAAATTATAAACTATCAGAAAGCTTCACTGACTCACATTGTTCCCACTATTCAAGTAATTAGTTACATTGAATTGGAGCAGATTTTGGACATTGTGGTGCCATCTGTTTGTAATCTATAGGTACTAATTAATTTTAAAAATAATTTTTCGTCCATTTTACGATTCAAAAAAGGATGTAGAAAAAAGGGTTGAAAAGTTAAAAACATGCAATGAAGAAAGTTTACAATTTAATTTTTTCAATTAGGTTTTTTTCAACTGGAGAACGTTTATTTACCAGTAATTGGTACCAGGAAATTACGATAGATGGCGATACGACGTTCGAAACGGCGCGTAACTGTTGAAAATACTAATCAAGAGGAACAGTCTGTGAATTTTCGTGATTGAATCATTAGTTTTAGGTTAGATTTTGCCTAACTTTTCTATATTCCATTTGCCTTACAAAGTACTGAGTAACAGAAATTTTCAAATTTTGATCGACACGGCGAAACATTTTCACGTAGCGTTTAATTTCTCGTAAATTACATTTGATACCGGGACCAAATATTTCGCGGGTATCATCTTTGTAATATAAATCGAATGCATACTATTGACGCGTAAAACTAAATAATTAATTATACTTGTTTATATGAAGGTAGTTAATTTTTTCATTCTGTTACAGTTAACATGACGCCAGTGTTTGTGTGCACCTGTAGACTGAAAAAAATTTCATTTGTGAAAAGAATTTCAAGGTATTAATTAGGATTGCGATCTTCCCATCCTTCATTTCGAATTGATCTGAATTTCAAATATAGTTTAACAAGAACTGTACTTTATGTATATAAAAGAATATACCGGTTTATCGAGTAGATCATTTGAATGTGAAAAACATGCGTGTAAAACATTTTCATGTTCTTTTCAACTTTAGTGGAATGTAAAAAAATAGCAAGAGATATTAGACAGACACTGTAATTATAAAAGTTCATACATTACTCGGTTTAATTATATTCCGTTTTGCTTGTAACTGAAAGTTTGATCTATTCTTTATTAACTGAAATATTAGCATTGTAGTGAAATGGTGGAGCAGAGGGATTTGTGGCACCACAGACAAAGTTTGTGATACGACACATAGTCATTATTATAACGTATACTTTATAAATTTTACGCTGTTAATTTGCATTTTCTACGCGCGTATATCATCTGTGATGCTTTCAGTTATGCTCACATGCTGAACGAGTGTTCAATTCAAATTCGGGGCGTAGTTTGTGAAATATTTAAGCAGGCATTTTTATGAGTGAAAAGGAACGGAGAAAGGAAACCAAAGATATATAGAACCGATGCCATAATTCCGAAAAGTCGTAAATTAATATTGTAAAGTTAATATTTTTGTAACAAATTACTGCAGTACCGATCTATCTGAACTATCTGTCGGTAAAAATCAATACTAGAGTTATCGTCAGTATTCTTGTTCGCCGGCAAATGGCACCACTTGTTCAAAATCTTTGTTCCAATTCAATGTAATTAATTAATTATTTAAACAGTGGGAATAATGCTTAACGGGGAAGTTTTCTGCAAGTTTATACTTTAATTTATTTCTTGCATTGTTTACATCTGTCGCTTGTAGGCGGATAAATTTAATATTTCAATTACATTAAGAAGTGATTAGTTCCATGGTTCCATGGTTCACCAGAACGCGGCGCTAGTATTTGAATCGATAAATCGATGAATCGATCTATGATATTCATTTGCAAATGAAGTCAATTCTGAAAATTTATCTGTCAGCGTTTTCCATTGTGTTTTTGAAATTTGAGCACCCTTTCAGCATCCTTTCTGTGGTAAAAATTTACAAATTCTATTCAATAGATCGAAGCATATTTGATGAATTATACATATATTATAGCGATTTATGATTACTGTGCTTTTGGAAAATATAAGGTTAGTTGATTTTTAGAAAAACAAAATCATATTTTTACGATCCGAGGACATTATATTCTTAATAAGAATAGTTTTAATAATAGTTTTCGTATGAAATCGTCTAATTTGTTCCAGTTAATTTCATAATTTCATACATGGTTTGCGATATATTGTAAGAAATTCTTTTCTCTGTCTGTTATTTTCAGTTTCATAAGAAGATGTAATTTTAATGTACTTACTGGGCGTGATAGCGGCAAGCAGGTTAGGCGGTTCTTAAAACGTAGAACGTGAGAAATCATTGTACGTTAGATCTAGTCTATCTTTCAATGGTTACTGCAGAAGCTACAGAAGCAAGAAAGGGGCAACAGAAGCTAAAGAAGTTAGCAATTGACGAAAGTATGCAATTCAAAATTCTTGCGGTATTTTTACGTCAGAGGGATCGTTAAACATAATAGAATTGTATTTATTTGTACTTGAATTTTCCAGCCAGTCGCTGTTAAGTCGTTCGATTCTGTTAAGAATAAGAAGATGCCTCGTGTTACTCCAGAAAGTAAGTAAATTAAAAAATAATGTACATCGTAATATATTGTAACCAGAATGAAATTTATCTTCGATGTGACATATATGTATTTTAAACAGAGAGTATTAAATAATTAGGTTATAGAATATGTAAGAAATACTTGTAAGAAAGAGTGATGTCATGTTATTGATTTTACGTTTCGGAATATGTTCGTTTTTTTTTTTTTTTTTTTTTTTTTTTCGAAATATGTGTATTTATATGAAATAACTCGAATAGAGAATGAAAGAATTTATTTGTCATACATACACGTATATATGTATACATGTACATTATGTATTTCACAATTTTTGATTTACGTTTTAACGTTTTACATATCACGTCAGAAACGATGAAAATTACACAAGTGTTCAAGTACTCGCTGTTTAGAAAGGTGTAGTTATTTTATTAATGTGAAAATAGGTATTGAAGAGAATTTCTAACTTTTTGAAATATCTCTGGATTCTAGTTTCACACGATCAGATTGGCCTGCTGTGTTTCTAAATTATACGATATTTACAGACGGTTTCCTAGAATAGATGTATTACCTAGAAAAGAAAAAGAAAGAAATGAACGCTATTATTATATCGATGAATTTTGACAGAAGATATGTACATGTGT
>CAJDYZ010010312.1:136082-147066 GCA_903986555.1 Heterotrigona itama | reverse complement strand
TATATATATATATATGTATCTACCTTTGCTACTCTTGGAAACTTAATATTTAATTTACGACACACACCGTACGATAAAATCGTGGCTATATAAAATATGAAACAAAGCAGCAAAGAGATGGAGGTTTTTAATCTGCAGATCAACGGTTTAGATTTTTTTGAACCCTGAAGATTTGCATCGAGGAAATTAGAGTAGAGTTCTAACGTTTTAACTTATGATGGATTGTAACATCGGTGCCACCAATTGAAGTATAAAACATGCACCGAAAAGATTAATACTGGAAAAGCTGTCGTTGTAATTATTCACGATTGGTGACAACAGAATTATTCATCACCAAAGGTTAGTAGGTACTAAAGATTATCGACTATTAAAGTATGAAATTTGTATCAAAGGAATTGAAACGAGAATTGTATAAAGTAATGAAATATTGCGAAATTTATATATTTATTTTCGTCATAAAATTACGATCATTCACAATTTTCAATGTTTAATGCGTTTTTTAGGAAAATGGAAATGTACGTACAAGTTTTATGAAGCATTAAAGTATTAAATACAAGTATACTCTGAAGTGGCCATTATTAACGTGCTCTTCGATATTACAGATCGCTTTTTATATTCTACCTTTACTTGTTATTTATTTGACCATTACAAAAAATAATTTCATAGATGAAATAAATTAAAGATAAAAATAAATTAGTGCACTAAGACGATTTCCTCGAAGAAAGAATCGAACACCTGATTTATTGATCAAGAGCTACGTCGTAAAAAATAATTCCAGAAAATCATTGACTTGGTAGATTTTTATTAAATTTCCGTAAGAAAAAATACGATTCGCTCATTCTACCATAAAATTAGGATTCTGATAACAGAATGACCGAATAATAATAGTATTAAACATGGTATCCGATATTAAATTTATCAAATCGTACGAGTATCACGTGCGTGGAGATTCCGGAGAGTCAATTGAAATAACAGCGAATTATCGAGGTTTCCTTCGAAGTTTCTGCGATTGTCGAAGAACCTATAGGCAAAAGGAGACGTTAAGCAAATTATTAGGAATGCTGCTGCAAGGTTTCTTAAATAAATCTCGCGAACAGCAACGCGAATAAGCAATACGGTCTCGGTTAGAAATTACTCGACGCCTGATCTTCTTCAACTGTGTAACTTCAACCGCGTTCTCCAATGGATGTATTAGGCAAATCGTTATCTTCTGATCGAAAATCCGAATCTCGTAGGAAGTTTCGGAGCACCTTGAACGCCTCCCGATGTACGTCGATTAGCATAAGTGTTGTATAGTTAGTATATCATGCGGTGCGTTCGCGAGTCGATCGGCTGGTTTTATCTTTAAAATTTAAGAAGAAAATGAAACCCTCTACAATCTATCATAATATTATGCAACGAAGAGCATAATTGAATCAATAGTTGCCGATATTTCAAACAGTTACAACTTGTACGTAACAAAGTTACAAAGTTTGAATATTAACATCGAACGATGAAAATTAAACGAAATCCTAACATCAACAAAATCGTGTAGCAAGTTTTAAAAGGAAATTTCAATCTTCTATGGATCTATTTATTGTTAGTTAAAAAAAATTTTCTGCGTTTTAGAGATGTTTGAGCTTCTACGATTCCCAAGGATAAAAGTATCCTTACTCCTCCATTTTGTGATTGTAAAAACATAGTTTTACAATCTGTTCTTCACTTCCCACGTTTTCTACGTAAAAGCAAGATTTACGATCGAGTTTAGGCATTCAGGATGAAGCAACACGTTAATAGTTCGGACGTTTCAGAATATATTCACGTCTAATGCTTTAATAGTTAACAAAACTTGCAAACAAGTGTCGTTCAAACATTCTTAGTATTAATAAAAACACGTTGAACATGTGTAATTCTAATTCAACGTTGATAACCTGTACAAGAAGATAATTTATTAATTAAATTTTTCTGTTATCCTAGTCACAGATGGTCATTATATTTTTCACAAAAATAGTCATTGATCACCATTCTCAAAGCGAGCCCATGGGCTCATAGTCACAGAAATTCTAGACACAAAACAAAAGAATTCCTGGAAAATTAATTCAGTTAATTCAGTTTGGTTTTTGAAATGGAAGAGTATTGTTCTCGAGTAAATTTTCTTTACCATTTATCGTCAGCAAACGTTTGAATTCTTATTCCTAGTTTATATATACATTTCTGTATCCAGAAATCCGCGAAAAATATTTGCTGTGCTCGCCAAGATAGAAGTTTGGATAGAAGTTTGAGAAGCCCTGATTTAGATGGGCGTGCGATTATCAATCCCATCGTAGCGATTGAATCTTTCGATAACAGTCTTCCGGATCGCGTGATTCACGATCGATTTATGAATCATCGAAACGAGGGAAGATGAATTCAGCAGGGAGGAGTTCCTCGGTTTGGCGTCGCGTGTCGCAAGGCCGTAACGCCGACTCGGCGTTCTTGCAATCTGCGTTGAGCAGAACGCCTCGCGTTTAGCAAGCTTTCTGTCGCGAGCCGATATCGCTCGGATCGATCTGCAAAGTTATTACGAAGTTGTGTACTCTTTCGTTTCGTCAACGACGCCCGCACAGGTGAGCCTTGTGTGTACCTCGGGTTGATTGCTAGGCGATAGACGCACCGATAGAAACACCGTTCCAGCGAACGATTTTCCTCCCTATCGGTCTTGGTTTTAAGATCGCCTATAAACCGGCACGGCCGTTGTAAATTTAGCGATGCATCGGTTAACCTGGCTTCTCTCGGTTGGATACACGTTTGTTACACAGCGAGGAATTACAACCGAAGAAAGAAACGCTCGCCACTCCTTTGACCGTGTTCAGGCTGCTACCGTTGGATTCTATCTGGCAGTATCCACGTGAAATTACGCAACGAGGAAATCAGATAGCCCATCGATAGGATGGCGCAGCGTGAACGTGTGCCGGTGGCATTCGTGCTTATTAGTTTCGAGAGAAGCGAGACGGGTCTCGTTAATACGAGAAACCGATTACGCTGTTACTTATTCACGTGAACCGTGGAGGCCTGAGTTTCGAGGAATATTCCACGCGAAACGGCGTGATCAGCCGTGTGTAGAATATATTCCCACAATCAGGATAGCGAACTGCATTTCGATGTCGGCAAGTGAGGGATCATCAAACCCTCTTCTTTCTTCGGTTCGTTTTCTCGTACTTCTTCTGAAATTCGTTTCAACGAGAGGCGAATTATCCGGTGGATTTTCGTTAATCGAAACCGAGGCCAAGAAAACACGGTGTCATAAGGTATAAAAACGAAGTGGATCGAGCGTAACGCGATCGTGTGTCGAAACTCAGCGATACACCGGACGACGGCCGTCTATAAATATGCGATCGGAGGAGAAATTGCATTTTCTTCGTTGCGTCACGATGAGCTGGCCAAGAGAGCGAGCGGTCACCGGCGATAATTCTTTTTACGCCGCGCGCGGTAATTACACGTGAGACGGGAGACGATAATAAGCATGGTTAGCAAAATGCATTTATCATGGATCCTCCGTGTGAAAACGTATTAAAATCAAGGGGAGCGGCACAATATCGCTCCGAGCTCTTACGTCATTGGATGTATGCATGGGATCGGGGTCTAGCGTGTATTTTACGAATCCCAGCCGAGTTTCGTAGCTTCTTTTTCCAATACTACTCGAAAGTAAAAAATGTTGCAATGTATTTTATTTATGTAGTACAATTAGGACCGAAAATGAACGCTTAAGAAGGATGGTGTATTCGAAAGGAAAAGTGGGGACAAGCAATAGACGCTTAAGAGTGCTTATGAAGGCAGTACTGTGTTAAGTGAATGATGCAGAATTATTTTAGAGAACAGTTCTGCTTTCAGTGGCAATATAGTGGTATGATATTCAGTGTAGTGTATACGTTTTGTACAAGCTATTTCGAAATCTAGAACGAATATCTACAAGTTTCGAAATCGTACTCGCAAGTAATTCGACGTCAGGTTCGAGACTGATGTTTCATAAATAGAATCTTGAAAATCGGAACTCTACAGTCTCATTAGAGAAGAAATGATCCAAAGATGTACATATTGGCCGATACAATGTTCCCTATTCGTCTATAAAAGTTATAGCATATATTTTGAATATTAAACATACTTTTGTCGATTCAACAAAATCTTTGTCACGTAAGAAATCGTCTATGTGTGATGTGTGTGAACTAAACGATGCATTCAGCTGTTGTCAGCCGGTTGTTTATCTGTATTTATTAATTATCAGATGAAGTCGCGGTGTATAAATATTTCGTGCGTTTGAGACTCGCGTAGAGAAAAACGAAGGACTATGCTTCGTTCGATCGAACATTTTTTGACGCACGTCGGGACTCACGTCAGTTTCGAACTTGCTAGTAAAATACTCGATACGATCTCAGCAGGTATCGTTTTTAGTTTCGTATAGTTTCACGTGTACGCACGAAGCATTCGAAATACACAAGCAAGTGTTATAATAACATGAATTACTCGAATAAAATATATGAAATATTGTAAGAAAGCTGCAATATTGTTTGCGCAAATATTACACAAAGCCAACCGGAGGTTCGAGCCTACTTATCAGGTACTCGATCTCGTCTCTGTGATCGCGAACGATCCTCAGGTGTTGGTAGAGACTGAAACACGTCTACGTGATACGTGTATTTCAATCGCGAGTCCCGGCGGCGGTGAAATCGATTGCTTTTGATTTATCCCGATTTTCATTAAATTCCAATGGACGCCGGTGCGGCGCCGCGAAACGATCGGTTTTAATCCGCGCCACCCTGACCATCCTTATATCTCGAAGACAAAGTACGCGTATTAGGAATGCATAGCAACGTGCACCGGCATACAGTAGCTACGGCGCGACATTAATAATTCATGGCAGTGCGAACAGGGAAGAGTTAGGCTTTGGGGAATTATAAATATTTAGATCGTTCTGGAGATCGCCGGTGAAGAAACGCTGGAAACGCTGAAACGCCGTTTTCTGCCCTTTCCCCCTTTCTTCTTTCCCTTCTCTCTCTCTCTCTCTCTCTCTCTCTTTCTCTTTTCTACCTCCCACTCACATTTGCTTCTTTCGTTTCCACGCCCGATAAATCTCGCCGTTATGCCACGGATGCATTATGCGTGCGTGACTGTACTCCTTTTTACTCTCTTGCATTCTGATTATTGATCTTTTTCTTGATCTTGCGAGATACGCCACGGTCGTATTCTTGCTCGTTAGATGTACGAACGAAATGAAATATTCGAGGACTGCGCGATGAAGAATGCGATAAGCGTATTTTCTACTTTTCCTACGGATGGAGTTCGATTCACCTGTTAACTGGATCGTTCCTTAAATCTCTGAAATCTCTAAGATCTGAGATGAAGATCTTAGAGATTTCAGAGATTTAAAATAATCGTACTTTCTTATCGTGTATTCAGAATTCTCGTGGGTATAGAACTTCAACAAAAATATAGTTATCACGTTCTTCTTCCCGCTTGGTCTTCACCTGGATCACGTATTCAGAATTCTCTTCTTTCTCACAATCAGCCATACATACGCGTCTCTTTGGATTCTCCAAATCTCACTGGCCGTCGATGATGCCCCGGCATATAAATTTCCTCGATCGTCATTCGCGTGAAATTCTCGCTCGTGAAACTTTTGCTCCTCGAACGATCTCTCGGAAAGGGCGTCGATCTAGCCGAGAGCCGAGAAAGGACGCGCGGATATTAAAAATCAGAGCCTCGTATTGCTCGACGTATCGAGTGCCAACGATATCGATGGTCTGCTGGATGGAAAAAGGCTCTCGAGTGGATCTCGGTTGCGACGAGATCAGGAAGTGGGAGGAAAAAAAAAAAAAAAAAAACGAAAAAAAGAGAAAGAAAAAGAAAGGCATTGTGCGGGAAATTTCAGCGGGACAGAATTGCCGAGTTGTGTACCGAGAAACGATCCGCCACAGGCGTTCTCCGCACTTTACGCAATAGGAAAACACGCGTTTACAGGCGCGTTTCGTTGCGTGGGATCGAATTCTTTGCGGTGGGAGCTTTTTATTATCCGCTTAATGCCGCGGCTAGAACACGAGGGATTTACGCAATCCCGCTTTGTGCAAAGTGGAACGCATCTTATCTTAGAAACTGCCTCCACGCGTCTGTATTCTCGCGCCGTGTCTAAAGTATTGTAGGATCTCTCGAGCCCGAGTTAATATTGAGCAATTTGTCTTGTAATTTGCCAAGTTCGGTTGTTGGTAATTTTTAAGCTTCCTATATTTGAAACGGCACTACCATTTATTGTTGGTAGCGTGATAATCGGCGAGATATATCCTACGTTCACGCCGGCCAAGAATTTGGGCACACGCTTGTGCGTGAAGCGTATAAATTTTCTAACGTCATTACGTATACACGTACTTTTAATATCGATAGTGATTTCATTGCCTAGAGTATTTTAGTACATTGTGCTTAGAAAACGGACATGTTGTTGAACGGCGAAATATTAAATCAAGATGAATGCAGCAATGGTGTATCTGAAAATTTTGGCTTTATACTGTAGTCACATTGGCAGCCTTATATAATTACAGTTCCTCACGAGGATATAACTTTTATTTATAAAAAAAGAACTGTAATATTAATGTGTTCTTAATTGTAATTGCCATATAATTTAATACCTTGTGCATATGACTTTGTTTCTGAACGTTGTTTCATTAGTTCTTACATAATACTTTCCAATTGACTCAACTCTACCATATTTTATTTTATTGTACAATTTATTTGTAATTTATTTCAATTACTTCCAAAGTTATTTAAAATTTTCCCTTGTCGGGTCTAAAAGTACACAATATTTTATCGTCTTGTCATTACCATTTCAAAAACGAGTGATATTTCGTTTTAATTGAACTGCGGATTTTCCTGCATTTGTCTGAGAGAAATTTAAGAATTTTTCTACCGACATACTGACGCAATCGCGGCATTTTCAATCACATTCTCAAAATCGTAAATCTTGCACAGAAATACACAGCGAGCTGGATTATTTCGTATAAAATTGAAGATCGAACTCTGAGAACGTTGAATCTCAATTAACCGAAGTAGCCCCACCTCGCTCGATATATCATTCGCTGCTCTATCCCTCGTTAATACCATCTCCGAGGTGTCACGATCAATCCTTTTACTCCTGTCTGCTCTTATTTTTCCTGCCTGTTTGTTATTCCCTCGCCGTCTATCGATTAACAACAGGCTACTATACCTCTCGACTTTACGCTGTAATCATTCCGTCTTACCACGCTACTTCTTCACGGTGTATTTTATTTAACTTGCCATAATGAAGACCGATGATTATCGGAGATTTTCAATCGGTCCTCCGACGCTATATACACGTTCTCGATTACGTCGGAGGTAATGTTCAAACTATTACCTCTAATGGTTATTAAAGAAATTACCTGACAGGTAGCTACTACGCGATAGTAGGGGAGGGAACAGGTTTTATTGTGTCGAGCGAACGTTTCTTTTCTCCCGTCTCTCTTTCTTCCTTTTCCACCTTTTTTTTTCTTTTTCTTTTTTTTTCGATATCGAGCTACTCCGCCTTGACGTGTTCCAATCCGAGTCCCGTAATGCGGTGAAATCGACGTCGACTTTCTTCTCTGTCGAGAGCACCGAGAATGCAACCCCTCCCCTTTTTATCCTCTTTTCGCGACACCAGCCGGCTCGGTGTTCTCTCCCCTTCTCGATAAAGTTGCAGCGTTCACGCGACCTTTCTTATTCCCTGACCCCCGGTGGCCTTGACCTAGGCCTTCTCCCGCTTAGGGGTCGATCAATCAACGAAGACTGACAACTGGTGCAGCCTGGCATCGACGAATTGCGTAAATGGCCCGACCTGGCGTTGTTCGTTTCGAAATTGTATATTTCCTGAAAGGCGTGGAAACTTCCGAGTTCTTCTATGAAACGAGCTATATATATTCTCGCGCTGTGAAATTCTCACGTGGTGCAGAGTACGTTACGACGAGAGCAGCGAGCGAACTTCGATCGATATTGATATTTACACTGACCACGTTCGATCTTTACAACGAGCTGTGTGTTGGATCGATTCGAAACGAGAGCCGCAGTGAAGAGTCGTAAATCATTCTTTATTATCAATAACATTAATCCCTCGATTTGTATAATTGTTATACAATTCCATGCTTGTGTTCCATATTTGTCATTGCTCAAAAATTTCAAAGTAGACATAGAGATACATACATACAACGTAATATGATATTCTATATCTATTTCGAAGTTTAAATTAATATATAACAATCCTTTTGTACATTATGTTATATATAGATACACGAGAAAAATTATGAAGCCAGATATCAATGTTGATGATAATTATATTATATTCTTTTAGTAGCTTTAATTTAATATACCATCAAAGGAGCAAAAGTCATTAGTTGAATTATGCTGTCCACTGTGAACAGTGTTCCTGACGACTACCTCGCTACCTATAAACGTCCCAATACTTACGAAATCGAGGTCTACACACAATGCAACGATATAGCGTAGCAATCTAAACGGTAACAAACGACTGGAGCGTGGAATTAATCAGTACAATGCGACGCTGATTACGCGGTTGAAGTTCAGAACTCCTCGGTAGGGTTACCGGCTTTCAATTGTTCGTTGCGTAATGGTTCGATCGACGATAATCTGCTGGCAGCACCGTGGCCGCGAGGAGAAGTGCTTCCCTATTAGCTTTCGGTTACGTTGCCAGCGCGTTACCTTTGCCTCCGATGGATATTAAGTCGATCGATTAACTCGTCGGGCAAATTGAAATTCAATAAGCGGCCAACATTAAATCAATAGCGAACGGCACGCCGTCGTTCGTTCGTTGTTCCGATTCGTTTGCGTTTCCTTCGGTCTTCGGTCTTCGAATGTTTCTCGATGCCTCGCGAGCATCCGCGAATCTTTTAAGTTTGATATTACGAGAAGAGAATGTTTTGTACATCACCCTGGAGAATGCTACAATTTTACTGTTAGATGCTGTTAGGAAGAGATCGATATTTTCGCCATTCTACATACAATCGCTGACACACTATTGACAAAATGTACCAAATTGCCGCTCCCGTTTTGTAAATTAAAAATAAACATTATGAAACTGAAGAATGCAAAAGACGTAAGACGAACAGAGATCAGTCTTGTACTTTGCATATTGTAATGAATGTTTTTACTTTGAATAATTTTTTGTTTTTTTTCTTTCACATTTTCTACACATTCCTACGCATTGAAATTTTCTCACGAACGATCCGTAGCGCAATAATAATTTACGATCCACGCGATCTGGAAAACAACTTACGTAATTGGCGCGGAAGATACCTGCAAATGTGTTGGTGTAATATGATTTTTCTTGATCTCTTTTTTTTTTCTCTCTCTGTTTCAGACGTGCGATGGATTAACGCGACGAAGTCGGTGAACAGAATTCAGACGGAATCGAGGACGAGTTCATTGCAATATCGGAATTTCAGTGACGTTCCAGTAGCTTGATCGTGATCGTTCGTAACGATGTAAAAGAACAATGTGAGACCATTGTCCGTGGCACATGTGCAGAACAAAGAAGGGATAAAGAATTCGGCGAAGGAAAAGCGACGTCGATCGATCGGTACCTTGTAAAAAACGAAGCGCCCGATCGATCGGTTCCCTCTCGAAGGTATGGCCCTCGCCAGGATCACACGCCTGGTTTTCTCCTTCTTTCTTTTCTCTTTCTCGGAAACGAAGCTCAACGCTGCTAGATCGTCACACGATCGTTCGACAGGTCGACACCGCCTACTTTCTATCGCGCTGCAGCGAGGTGCACCGCCGGTAAAATCCTCCAGAAACGAGTTTTACGCCCGATTCTCGCAGTGAAACGCGACGAAACGGCCGTAATTACCCGAGGATAGTACCGCGAGGCTCCTTCTTTTTCTACTACTCTTCTTTATTCTTTTCCCGATCTTTTTTCTTCTTCTTCTTCTTTGTTTCACTGGCTACGAGTCGATTCTGTGCAAGAAGTAGAATACGGATGACGATCGATTGACGCATTCTTGACGATTTTGAAATCCTTACCTGAATGTATGAACACTTGGCTATGTAATAATAATAATTTCTTTCTAATAATAATAAAGTCAGTTTCATTTACGGTGGTTCTCTGGTAAATAGGAGAGAAAGATCTTAAAACAGAATAGAAAATAATACGATATCACAATACACACCTCGCGTTTAGTGTTTGAAATTTGAAAAAGAGAAGTTACAGACAGTGTTATTTATCACGATAATTTGAAAATATGAAAAATGAATATTATAAAATTCCATCAGCTACAACTGGCTACGAATTTTGAAAAGAGGCAACTGGGTTCTTTAGACTTTGAAACGATGTAGAGCTACATTGCTGACCGCGAGTCTGTCACGGTGGGGATTTCATAGATTCAATAATGCCAACGAACGTTCGCTCTCCGAACTCAAATTCGTGTTATTTGTTACATTATACACTTTGTCATATTTATTACATTAATATTCGTTTACCGTAATGAACGATGCTAATTGCGAGCACGAGTTTAATCAACTAATCAATTTGATCAATTTAATCCGAAATTTATTTATACCGACACGACAAGCAAGCATATATTTTCCATGTATCAATTTTCTGCTGTTGCAGTTTTAGATTACGTCGACACGCACGTGCGTGCAACTTCTTCTTACAACTTCACGTTAAACGAATCGAATTTTCAAATTCACCACGAAGAATTTTTCTTGTTTCTTGGTTTCAGTTTTATTACACTACCGACGTTGTCGCGCGACGACCGAGCAAGATTATAATATCGAAAGGTGGAACAAACGAAGGACGAAGCGACGATCTGAGGGAAGCTACACCGGTTAACCTTTGTATCATAAGCAGACTAGATTCAATTAAATTAAATTCTCAACGCTTTCGATTTGTCGATCAGATATACACGCGCTTGTATATCGTCTGTACGTGCATCGACAGCTCTGTACAAAAAGAGAGAAAAAGTGAAAGAGA
>CAJDYZ010010312.1:72226-87247 GCA_903986555.1 Heterotrigona itama | reverse complement strand
TTTTTTTTTTTTTTTTTTTTAATAATACAAAATATAAAATATTTCTGTTACTTATATACGTATGTCGATAAAAGCACTACGGAATGATGCATGTAGGAAAGATTTTGCATCATTTGTTTAAAAAAGAAATTTAATAATTTCCTGCCTCCCGGTGATATATTTACTTGATACTGTTACATCACCGGTGTTTCGTGTCAGGATATCGTGTTTTTCGGTTAAAGTACAATTCGATGAAAGTGGAGCGTTTCGATTAAACAGCTACGTGACCACTATCATGTTAATCCCGTTGACGAGATGATCTGCAGAAAGTGGAAATGGATCGCGTACTATCAAAGTTATTTGTTTCTTTTTATCTGACATATCTATCCTAATCTTCTCTGTCGTTCTTTCTCGAAATTTTTTGATCGTATTTTTCGATCAAACGTGCAACACTTTCGAATTGAAAAATGTACGTCGCTTGTCTTTTCTTTTTTTTTTTTCTTTCTTTCTTCTTCGCGTCGTTATTTCCAAGCGTCGTGAGTGTTCGATTACTTGGGAAACGTCGTTCGACGGAAACTGAATTAGTTTCGGGGAAACAACGAGACTGGTGTCACGTCTTCCTGCGGAAACGAGTTTCCACGAACGTTTCCAATTATATTTCGAAGACCTCGAGAAATCTTGGTATTGGTCTCCTCTGACGTAAATGCGACAAATTCTTCCACTGTCTCGTAAACTGTGTCGGCCTTGCTATATTTTTGTAAGTAACAGGAAGGGAATGCACAAGATTTGCCTCCAAAGATTCGTTTCGTCTACCGAAAGTTATGACAAGTACTTTACTTTGGACGTTTTATATGCTCTTACAACGTGCGTATGCACGATTGTCATAGTCTAGTGCAGTTCAATTGTGATTCAACTAGGTGTAACTCTGAGTCTGGTCCAATTTCGTTTGATGCAGAAAGTTGTTGTATTTCTGTATCATCATCGATAATTAAATATCTTTGAATTTTTCAAATTTTCCAATTATATTATTCATTTTTTTTTTTTTGTCGCGAAATTTTCTTTGTGATTTAAAGTCATTTAATACGTCATCAATATTGAAAGTTTAAACTCGAAAGCAATCACGAAAATTGTTGCAATCGTCTAGTCCTTGTTCAATACGTTCAATTTGAAATTTGTAACTTCAAAATTTCCTTCGATCATTCTGTTCATTGTCGCTGTTCAAATTCGCGATTTTTGTATGCGCGTTAAAGAATCTTCGACATCTTGAAGATCTACATTAAGTTGTAATTCGTAAGTTCAATGTTCCCTTGAATTGCGAAAGTCTCGTTGTTGCGATAGTTAGAAGTTCAGATGGAAATCCGCGGTTGTAACCGATCGATTGCAAACAGGTTAATTGGAATAAGTAGTTTGCTTGATTGATCGCAGTCTTCTGAAACGATTAACATTCTCGCTGGTTGCGTGCGTTTACCTAGACCTGCGCAACACCACGCGTAATCGTCCTCACTGTATTACGCAATTGCAGCTCGCGGGATAATACCCTTCAATTCCACGACGACGTTGCTCATTATCTACTTAACTCGGTCGTCGAACTCTCCGCCGCTTTTTTTTTTTTTTTTTATCGTTGTTCTCTCGCGTTCTCTTCGTTTGCGCGTTGCGCCGCTCTCCTCGAAATCACACTCTTTGGAAAAAGTAGTCGAAAGACAGGCAAGATCGACGTCGGTTGTTTCGAGCATCGTGGACGTATGTAATACGCGAACGAATGTTGCGCGATTTCCCGGTAACAAGCTTCCCTCCGGGTTATTCGGGTTAATGCGTTTTGGCAGCCGAGAATCAGCGGTTCAGCTCGGGAAACATTACGGGATTGACGAGATTTCATTCGAAAATATCGAAACGGAGCACGGTGCAGTGTAAATATTGAAGAAATTACGGTTTGGGGGGAGAGCAAATATTTAGATTAATTAATTTAGTTGAGAATTCATTTATTTTTAGGTGTGTAACGAGCGAGCAGAATTGACCAGGGATTATTTATTTATTAACACGTGGAACGTGTCTCGTTACATATTTGATTTAGCAAATGTTAGTACTGGAAGAAAAATCGACATACCTTGATTACCGTGTATTTGTTACATTCGTTCATCAAATCGAATTCTAGATTATTTTGTGTTATTTTTCATGTTTTAGAAGGAATACTAAGTTCAACTAGATCTGACAAATGTGAACTATCGTACCAACGACCGGTTCAAATAAGAAAGTAAAGTCGGTCGAAGAAAATGTGAATGAAACATTAATGAATTTATATCGAAACTTTATAACTAAGTCATATCGTATATTGTATAGTAAATATTTGAATTGAGGGCAATTACGTATGATGATATTGGCCCACCATGCCAATCACGATGCAAATGGGTTAATCTTTAATTCTGCGATGCCGAGAAATTTCATGAACCACTAGTAAAGCAATATGTACTTAGGCACGTTTAATTGGCATAAATTGAGCATACGTAATCATGGTCTTATCACAATAAAACTAAATCTTCGTTTTTGGTAATTAGAAAAAGAAAGAATCTAGTTCGAGTGTTAATCTATATTATAGATGACTATAACATGCGGTGTAACTTGAAAATTACATATTTTGAAAAAATATTGCTTTATTATTGTATTTCATCAACATTGTAATAATCATTAGGTATTAATAACTTTAAATCGTAGTAAGTAACAAACAGTTCCCTGAATAAACTGAATTCTGGCCGGTCATAGAGGCCTGCCGTTAACGACTAACTTATTGTCTTTGCTTTATATAACTTTTCCGCGAAAGCTCTGCCAGTCAATCATTTTCAACGATTTTCTTCGTTACGCGCTAGCCGCTATATTTTTCAAATGGTACATGTAACGACACGCGTGAAGTCGCGACGGAATTTCCATCTCGAGACGGACAATTCGTCGTGTACGATAATAAACTGGTGCTTAAGCTTAAATAAAGCAGGTATGAATCAGCAAACATTGTTACTAATTATATCGAATTTAGATGGAGCCCTAGTTTCCGTGCCAACGGACGTGATTTCTCGTCCCAACAGCCTAAGTTCAGACTTGAACGGCCGTCCAAAATTCGTCGGTTTGATGTTTCCCTTTAGATTTACGACCAGCCACCCATTCCCACGGGTTGAGGTACGTGATTTAGGCCCACGCCATGCGCGAAAAACGCGCGAAATAGCTCGATGACCCCGCTCTGAATCGCGCGACGGAGATCAACCTCGACGCGCGAAACGATCGTAAATATCAACGCGTAACACGACCAAGTACACTCGGTGGAACGTGGATATAGCCAGATCGTAAATTCAAGCGTTTTATGGTGGTACCAATTGTTGTAATCGCATTTAGGATTGCATTGTACAATTACGGCGTACGCTCGTGTTATACGTGGGTATACAGTTTTATAACGATTGTTGTAAATAGAAGGCAATTCTATCTTTCAACTACTTTGCGATGATGATAATATTCGAAGCTAACTTCAGATCAATCGAAATTAAATTAATAAATTCGTATTAAATTAATGTTTAATTAATATTAAATTTAAATAATTATGCCTTCGTACTAGTATTGGGTTAACTCCGGAATACTATATTCATTATTCAGTTTTCTGTTTCCAAGATAATTTTTGGCAAATTTTCACCGAGAGAAATAGAAATTCTCAACGGCAGAGCTGAATTTTTGAAACAGTCGTCGCAGTGTAAAACTTACTGTATAATATCGCTACTTTCCCAAGTAGCAGTATTATCGAAATTATGTATATAGAGTATCTGCAGTTACAAGATACTATATACTGCAATTGACCGTAATTCCATATTTAATCTACAGATTGTAATGCACACTGTATAAAAAGCTTTCAACCAGCTTGAATTCTCACATCCTGTGAAAATGTCTCGAGTTGAAAATACTTCTCAACATTCGAAATAAATCAATCTGAACTCTGCGAACCTTTCTAACCCAACTTACAATGTTTTACAATCTCGCCAATCTGCCGTATCAAGTACAACGATACCAAGATATTATATGAATCTCTTGAGAATTAATCGCGTGCGCGTTCTTGCGTAACCGTTTCACGCTCGCGGCAGATCCGTCGTCGCGGGGAAACACATATACATATGTGTTTGCTTCACATAAGATATAATGTGTGTATGTGTGCGTGTGTGTGTGTGTGTGTGTATGTACACGCGTGTAGTGTCGCGCGCGACTGGCCACGTTCAGAACCGGCCGTAGGTGCCTTTAGAGGTTAAGAAAATATCTGTGTCACCCGTGCCGATTGGCCGACGACCGGTTGCCAGATAGTCGTTGTACACAGAATGGAATTTGCATGCATATTCAAGCGGCTCTCTCGGAGCCTGGTGCAGCGAAACATCGAGGTCGCGGCTCGGTCGAGAAGCTCGAAGAGCTTCTACGTCAGAGTCTGACAACCAGGAGGAACGATCGCTTTCCTCGGTGAAAGTGAACTTCCTGTTGACCGGAGGGAAGGGTTAATGACACGGACAAGGGAACATACCGAAGTTAAGATCGCTGATTTCGATGGAATTTGTAGCATGAACGTAGTTTCCAAAAAGATATTCGACCCGTATTTTTTTTTTCCTTTTTTTTTTATAGGCAATGTTCGATGTTTCGAAGGGGTGAAAACTATCCTCGAAGTTGGGACTGTGAAGCGCGTTTTGTCAGATATCTCGCAAATGATTCGAAGATATTCGTTTTTTGTGTAAATCGATGAAACTAGTGTTTTTTAACGACGAATTTAACGGTATGTTTATACCGTTTTGCGAAAAAACCTTTTGTCCGAACAATATATTAAAATATGTATTTCTGATAAGTTCTTCTAAATGTTAACAAATTTTGAATATTTGTTTACGAATGCTATATATTTAGACACGAATTACGGACAAAATGGAATGTTGATTTTTTCATTACATAAAAAATTTCATTATTTTCAAATCTTTCTCGCTGGACGTGCAAAACAGGCTGTATATTAGACTTGTTCTCTGTTCGTAAATATGTTTTAAAATGTTAAATGATATCAGCAGATTGTGAGAGGATGATCGAAAGAAGGCTGTCGAGTGTTTTATTCTTTCTTTCCTTTCCTCCTGGTTTATAATGTGGACAGGTGGCCTTTGATAAACTTGTCATTGAGAATTAAACGAATTCGTGCGTTTACAGGGGAAAATTTAAAGCGTAAAATTGCAAGGAAGGAATGTATATATCAAATGATGCTTTCCATAAAACTCGTGAATGTAATCCTAATTTTTCGAGATTCCATTATTTTTTCAAATTATCTTCTCAGACGTGTGAATTTGTGAATTGTAAAAGTAGCGGTTAGATATTAAATATTTGTTTATGAAACTGTTGTAACCTTTACGTATGAATTTTCTTGCGTAATTTCAGAGAATTAGTTGAAACAATAAGAATTAAATAAAATAGACACGATAAGTATACCTCGTATACGATACAATGTCATGCTGTATGAAAGTGAAATCTTGCTGAAAGAAAGGGAAATGTCTGTTATCAATCGATCCTTAATACTGATACGCGAAGCTGTTCCGTTTATACTCTATTAAATACGTTTAATTCCTCTTTGAAACTTTCGTCGTCGAGTGTCTCTTCAAATTATAAACACGCACTTTAGAAACTTCACGTAACTTCACTGTATCGCTCCTTGTTCTCCTAATCGTTTGTAATTCCTTCCAGCTTGATCCTCGAAATACTTCGTTAATTCCTTCGAGGATAATAACTATCACGCGAAACAAAGCGCATGTGTAATTTATTTCTTTAATTTGTTTAATATCGTACGAACTCGTTAAACATCGGTGGCCACTTGTATTGCAATTTATAAAAAATACGATTGTTCCGATTATTACCTGTCAGAAACTAAGTATAAACAATAGTATACATGGTTGAAGAGAAATGTACTCTCCTTAAAAATTTGCAGCACATTTTTTTTTTTTGGACGAAACGAATCTTTTTCTACGACTTTTCGGGAAATGAAAATATAATCGCAACCATGATTTTCAAATATAATTGTTAAATTAATCTTCAACATTATAGAAAAAAAGCAATGTCAAAAATAACACAATTGTTCATTTGAAATATTGCAATTATAACTTCAATTTTTAAATATAAATGATCAAAGTCTCTGTAAAAGTAATATTATGAACCGCTCGAAGAAGTGATCGTTTTCTTCTTCCAAAATCCTAACACGCTTCGAATTTTTCGGCAGGAGTGTGCAAATATAAAATCGCGCTTTGATCTTCAAATATAATTAATTGTTAAACTAATCTTCAACATTATAAAAAAAAACAATGTCAAAAATAAAACGTTTGTTCATTTGAAATATTGCAATTATAACTTCAATTTTTAAATATAAATGATCAAAGTCTCTGTAAAAGTAATATTATGAACCGCTCGAAGAAGTGATCGTTTTCTTCTTCCAAAATCCTAACACGCTTCGAATTTTTCGGCAGGAGTGTGCAAATATGAAATCACGCTTCGATCTTCAAATATTATTAATTGTATAAATAAATTAATCTTCAACATTATAAAAAAAAACAATGTCAAAAATAAAACGTTTGTTCATTTGAAATATTGCAATTATAACTTCAATTTTTAAATATAAATGATCAAAGTCTCTGTAAAAGTAATATTATGAACCGCTCGAAGAAGTGATCGTTTTCTTCTTCCAAAATCCTAACACGCTTCGAATTTTTCGGCAGCAGTGTGTAAATATGAAATCGCGCTTTGATCTTGGTCTTAGGCGATTATTTTCGTATGTTCGCGGAAGATAAATATCAGTGATGTTCTACGATCATCTTTAATTTCGTGCGATTCTTCGGCTCCGTTAAAATCGAAGGGGCGTAGGTTCACCGCGACACGTTGCTTTCGCGTATTGTGTGCAAATTTCGAGGAGGAATCGCGCGTATGCACGTACACCAACGCATCGCAACCATCGTCGCAAACAATCCCACGCGTTGATCACCGATTAATCGCGTAATAACGCGACACATACACGTGCGAACGACCCGTATATGGCTGGTGGTCTTGATAGGCAACAGTGATTGCCAAATTGCGGCTACTATTAATAAGCACAGGTAAGATAATCATTTGCGTAACGATTTCGCGGATCTTTATGATCTTTTGATCTTTCTTCGAATCGAATCTATCGATTTATAAATTAGGCGTATACGTTTGACTTTTATATATTTGATCTGGTTAAATATTGAACGTTGAAACGAGAGTGCAGTGATTCTAGAGCGTGCGAAGTTTTCTTCGTTCTTTGAACGGAACGATGAAATTTTTTTTTTTTTAATGATTTAATGATAAACTGAACTTTTCAATTCTTCAATCTTTGGCTCGGTGTCTGTTAAATTGGGAAATTTTTTTTTTTAAATTTACCCAAGCGAATTGATCCAGATGTGCGTATTATTGTTTTAACTCCATAACGTACGAAACTCTCTTCGTTTGCAAATGCAACGAACTTTTTAGTAATAAAGCAAATCGATAAATCGTTTATTAGATATAAAGTTACGTGTAGTATATATAGTATATGTATTTTTGTATAATTTGAACTCACGAAGATGAATGGTTAAAACAAGCAAGATATTTATGGCGATTTTATCGGTGTCCGCGTGTATCACGAACGTTAGGTGTTGCGTTAAGTGGTTAAAACAATAATTAGAAACTAATTTTACCATAGTCACGTGAACATTTTTCAATAGTGTTCGGTAAGATGGAATGAATAGTCATTGTTTGAAAAGTAGTTAATGTAAAAATTTAGTTGACGTATTCCATTATATTTAATATCCCTGTAAAAAGACTCTAAGTACATCTGAATCAAATACATATTTTACAATTTTAATGCAAAGACAAATGCTCGGAAGGATAATCGAAAAATAATAGATATAGGATAGAATTATAGAACAATAATTATTCATCGGTGAACTGTGAATTCTTCTTATAATTAAATTGTAAAATGCAACATTGCACAAAATTGCTGGTAATACATGTAGCTTTATAAATTTAAAATAAATTTATTTAAAAAAAATTCGCAGTTTACACGTTGGGATGCACACGGTGTCATTAACCGGAGAATCATAGTAAATCGGTCACACATGGTTTACTTTGGCGCCAAGTGATATCTGTTCGTGCGATCAGAATCCATTTACTAAGAGAAATCGTAGGTTGTTCGTAAGGGCAATATATATTCCATTGTTCGTGCAATCGATACATCATAGCCTGATCATGGATCGTGTACGACAAGCATCTCATTGATGTGATCGAATTAACTGGTTATAAATAGCTGTTCGTTGCCTACTTGTAGCAGTTTGGTGCTTCAGTATCGCCACCAATGATCGATCAAATGCTTCTGTCGATTATTATTAACGTTGCGATGATTTAATGCATAGATCGTTCGATTCACACTCGATGTCGATTCGCTGAAATATATTATTTCGTCGTTTCGATTGTATTTTGTAAATCTGTCAATTGTTTAACTCACGTTCTAGCAACGATTTCGAAATTATTATGCGGCGAATTTCTTAATTTTTAAACGCTCGTTTAAATTACTAAAAGCTGAAACTTGCTTTGGGAATCCTCGGTTTTGGTTACGTGGTTAGGTAAATAGTGTTGCACTTACTATTTCACTGGCCGTTGTGTGTGCTGTTTTACTAGATTCGTTCTGGACTGTCACGGTGTCAGTTAGAGTCAGCCCTTACATAGGCCAGCTCTTTTTCTGTCCTTTCCGATCACGTGATCAGGTAGTAAAACGTTTTATGACTATTAGCAAGCTCAGTACCATAAAGTAATTTTTGGCTTAATTTGGTACCTGCGTCCCAGGTATCCCCTACACTTGCCATTCATTATTGGCAACAGTCGTAAAGATTTTGCGAATAGACCACCTCTGCAAGGACTAATTAATTTCAAACTCTTGAAAGTCTCGACTAGTCCTCTAGAATCTTGAAGGTCTTGCACGCCTTCATTTTTCAAACGCGTAACGTGCAGTGTCCAGAAAAGAATGACTTGCACAACTGTAGACACATAGGTACATAGGTATCTCAGAAATTTTTAAAATTCTTTAATAATATTATGTTATTGCACGAAGCATTTAAAACGTCGATCACTCGTCCATCTATCGAAATTCTCAAGGCTGTATCCGAGACTTTCGTGTGAATTCAAAGAAATTCAAGAGTGTCATCATCACTCATCGTCGCTTCGAGAATGGGAATCGGAAGTTCCCTTCAGCACAGTTACTCGATTCATACATGAGACGAATGTTTGCCCGAGCGCAGACGTTGCTCGTTTGTTTATCGGTTTTCTCACGTGTCTTTCAGCCGGCGACAAATATAGACGATTATTGTGGAGGTGCACCGTGTGGAAAACTGACCTCGGCGAAACAGGGAAACGCCATGCGGGTCTGTTCCGCGAACGGAGCGTAATTAAACAGCCGATAAATGTAACAGACTGTACGGGACACTTGTGTCCAATGAACCACTTGTGCGTCGTTTTATCATCGTATCTCGCGTCTTTGCTCGCTCGAGGAACAATCGGCCGGAGAGATCACTGAGAGCCTAAGAGCGACCAAGGGTGAAAACGCGAGAGAACGAGAGTGGTTAGGTATAATGTTAGATCTTATTGTTTATTAATAACGCAAGTACGAAACGAGGTATGATCAATGATCGCACGTGGAGTAAGTAAAGGATCGCTTTGTGTGTAGACAAAAATAAAAGTCGACAAATTTATTTAGAGTTATATGTTCGTGAGACAATTAGATTTGCAAGGCAGATATTTAAATTGCATGTGGATTTCATTAATTTCTAACTGAACACGAGTGGATAGGCGAAAGGTTTCGTTTCGTGTTCAAATAAATTTTTGAGAATTGAAAATTAATCTAGTGAATTTTTTTAAATTCAGAAATTAATGATCTGTAGATTATATTTTAATAAACCTTCTTCAAAGATATATCGGGGCACAGTGAAATACACAATGAAAGTCCATTTACCGAAATTCTGTTTATCGGAACAACATCTTTCACAGATTGTATTTTAATAAACTTTCTTCAAAGATAAATTCTCGATAAATTCCACTACAAATGGACGGTTTATCTATAAAATTTTATTTATTGGGAGCATTTTCAATGATCGAGATTTGCCAACATCTTCTGCAGATCGTCTTTCACAGAAACAAACTTTCTTCGAAGATAGAATTCTAACGTAGTAAACTAAGTGTCGAAGTTTATTTATCTGAATTTTACTTAATTTTTATTGAATCCAATTTTATGCGAATTTACACACACAGTGGAAGATATTCGAACACTTTTATGAATATATTATCCGCGTTACATAAAACATTTTATTAAATACTATAATAAATAGTACACTAAAACTTGAAAATGTAGAAATTACAAGACAGATTAGCAAACATATATATGTTTAAACATTATAATAAATAATACATTAAAACTTGAAAATGTAGAAATTACAAGACAGATTAGCAAACATGTATGTTTAAACTAATTAATACACACGATATATAAAATTAATACGCATGAATGGCCGTCCTAAGCGAGTATGATTTAAAAGTTAAAGATCCCATAGAGTATTAAATGTTATTGGCAAACATCTTTCTAAATATCTTTGTTACAAATCTGACCAATATTCTCACCTCGAGAGAAGTCGAACTTCACTCGAACATTTGTTTTATACAACGACCACACAATATATTCGTAAAAAGTTCCTGGCAATTATTCAAATACACATACGAGCCGCTGAATCGAAAGGGTGCACATGCAGCGGAAAGAATCGTGAAACTCCTATTGTACGTTATAATCGTCTGCCCCTCGAAATGGGCCCGGAAAAGTAAAATTCTACGTTGAATACGTTCTAAAGTGTCGTGCAAGCGACGTTCTATAAGAAATGTTTTCGAGTGCGATTATGACACGGCGTTGCACATCTGGAACGATACTCGATACTGGCCTTACGTCCAGATTGCTCGCGAGTGACGAGTGCACTCGAAGTTGTGTTGCAGCGAGCCGCTAATAAAGTCGGATCGTATCGTATCGTATCGCGCGCTCGCTGTTCTATGCATGTATCTATGCTCTCGCCAAGTATATCGCGTAGCAAACGCGCGATAATTACTCGCGGTTGCATTCAGAGATTGAAATTATCGGGTCGTTGCGGTTAGCCTTAGCGCTTATTGCACGCGCAGGGTTCGCGAGCTGGCATCGTGATGGTTACAAGTAAATTGCGCGTCTAGGCGAAATTCGACGACGCACAGAATGCGTGTAATATGTGAAATGTCTAATGTATGCTCCGATCACTGGATTTTTGTTGTACGTTTTATGCATATATAAATTTGCAGAGATTTGCTCAGAATGCAAAAATATTCAAAGTGTGAGTGATTCTTTTCTGTCACGTCTAGCCAAATTCAACTGTAGCTGATAAATTTTTGAAGAAACCCGATTTTCTCGCGAACGAGAAGGCTTCAATGAAACAATTTTATCGTTTCTTTTTGACACACTTTTGACATCGCAGTAGATTGACCTACTTCGTGGAAGAAACAATTTTTCTACTTTCGTTTCTTTAATTGTGTTTATGAAAATTTAAAAACGCATACAAATCCGCGGTCTGTTAATCACTGTAATATTCACCAAGTGAAATAAGCCTCAGAGATTAAGCTAAATTTCTATAATTGTATTCAGAAAAATATGAATTTTTATCAAAATCCGCAGCCTAGTTGTAAAATATATTCTAGGAGTTAAAGAAGTATAAAGATTAATATCTTTAATTAGGTAGAAGAAAATTATATCTTTGATTTGAAAATTTTATAAAACGACCATTACGAATAATGAAAAGTTTTTTTAATTATCATTGTAATAATCATTGATTATTTTTATTAGGCGCTAGTAATCAATATAAATAATTGGAATTTTTTTTTTGGTTACCAGTATGCATCATTGCATTCATTGACCTGATTTTATTTCGATTATTGATAATTATTATCGATAATCAAATTTTGGTTACACTTTTTGATCATTCGACTATTGCCACTCGTTATTAACATAATTGGTATTCATTTTAATCATTCATAAAGATTATTCGCAATTAAACATCTAATGACAAGTGCTGAAAATAATTGTTGGATCTCTGTTCAGAAGTCAATTAGTATAAGTCACGTCATAGTCGACTGAAGATTTTTCTAACAAAAGGATATTCGTACAAGGCACAAGCTGATTTTAATAAAAAAGTGATTTACACTTTGCTGCTGTAGCTTCTGAGTCCTCCATATGTCAAATATTATTCCATTGTCAACATGTCGAGCATTCCTTTTCTTGATCCTTTTAGGCTGAGTTAACTGGCACATACGTCTGTCTGAACATCTTTCAAATATTTTGTTTATGCCATGTATTGTCCTTGCGTTTTTGAATAGAAATTAGACGCACATTGTGCAAGTCGTGTCACTTGACCGATGCCTTCCTTCAATTAAAGAATTATTCGCAAGGTTTCGCGAACAATTTACCATAGTAATTTGCACAGTAATAAGAAACATTTAGCGATAGCAGTAGTCAAAAATATACACAGTAACTTTCGTTAATATTCGGTTACTTAAATAACTAAGAATACATATCGAAACTGTTATAATTTTGTAAAAAGAAATCGCCTGGGTTCATTTTGAAGTTTGAAGTCTCTGCTTTCAAACCACGTCGTCCATTTTACTCCAAGATATTCTTACACTGTCTAAGAGAAGATGGATACTTTCTCTTCTCGAAAATCCTGCGAATTGTCATAAACACAGTATGTAAAAGCATCGAATAAATTTGTTCGTGACTGAATTTATAATACAATGGATTTGTTGATCGAAAAAAGAAACTTGCTTTCGTCGAAACGATCTTTTTATCGAACTTTCAGTATCTGGTAGTTCGTGCTAATCCAACAGATTTTTCGCGCTGGAAATGAATTCATTGTTTGTCTTTCTGTTCATATCTCTGTTTTGGAGAAACATTTTCGAATGGAAATTTCCCTTTTCGAACTGTACGTCGCTAACAATAAGAACAATGAGACTTGAGCAACACTCGTTACTCGATTCAATTTATTCACTCGAGCGAGCAATCGTGATTGGTTTTATTTACGAAAGGAACGGGTAGTATAATTCATCAATCTCGAAATACACCAAGTTGCCAGTGTTGCCAGTTTTATAGCACTGCTAATAGCCTCGATATTTTGTTGCTCCGAAACCTGTTCCTTCGATGTTAAATCTGCTTTCGATCCTCTTCCTTGTCTCGAGAGGTCACGTGTCTGCAGCAATCATGCTGTTACGAAAATACGCAATCCCTTCCGCTTGTACACGCCCGTTTTTCTGCTTTCTCTCGTTTATTAGAATACGAGATAAGGAAAGTGTGTTAACGGCAACGAAGATCCCGGACGAAATCATCCATCTCGAGTGATCGAATGAAATATATTTCAAATACAAGTTGAATGAAAACTCTACGTATTTATTTGATGAAGCTCGTTGTTCGTTCTATCCAAATGAAACTTCAGTTAGTACCCAATTAGTCTCTCGTCTTGTGATGTTTGTTTCAATATGTGCGTCAGCAGTTTGTTTGCTGCTTTAACGACGATATTTGCCTGACGAAAAATATCGGAACGTTGTATCCATAAACTTGTTATCTTTAGTAATTTGCAGACTTGTAATTTGGAATTGGAAGTCAGAGTTAAGATTAAACTTTGTATTTGGTTTTTAATCCGGACCACGTGTGCGACTGGATTATTGTAAAGATTCTTGTTGCGTGAAAATTTATTTCTTTAGTAGATTTTTGTTTTTTCTATTATGCATAAATCTTCATAGCCAGAATTTCGTTTTTTACTTATACGAATAAAAGATTAGCGGTAAGTTAGAAGTATTTATTCCGAAATGTTAGGATATCAGTATGAAGAGTGAAGTATATGAAGAAACACAATAAGAGAATCTCGATTAATTTTTTATAACTAGAATTTCGTTGCTTGTAAGATTATCAGTTAATTATATCTATTTATAGTATCAAATGTTATAAATTCTGAAATTCGTCTGAATGTTAGTAAACGACTGCTACGTTATTGTTGAATAATTTCATTTATTTATCAGTGATGAAAACAATAAGGTTAGCTTTAGGTTAGGTTTAAGTTAGATTATTGTTTTCTCGACTCGTATATTCCAACAACCAGTACTTTTAGTTTTTCTTGCCCGTTAGTCAAAATGTTGGAGTCGTACAAATATGTTGTGTATTGCAGCCGAAAAGGTTGAGAGACACTGTTACAGACACTGTTTCATTCATTTGTGCCAATTCTGAAAAATTTCACATATTCTAGACATCCGAGCCAACAACGACTACGATTTCGAGTCAGATTATAAACGAAATATGTTGCTGTTGTTGGCGAGAAGATCTGAGAAATCTTTGGCCACTGATTTGCCAAATTCTGAAAAATCTCACGTTCTAAATATCCTAGCCTGGTGGCATGGTTACAATTTCCGAGTCAGATTGTAGCATGTTGTTAAAATTGAGAGACACTGTCGTTAAATTTATCTCTTAAAAATTGTCAGAGTCGCGATACTTTTGCCACCGCTGGCAGGAAGCTCGACGAACGCCCGTTAAGAAAGATGAGATACTACGTGTAATGGGTTTCAGCAGGTTTGAAAAAGGTGGAAGAGCAAACATACACGTTGCTCTCATTGAATTAACGATCACGAAAGAAAAGACACCAAGTCCCGACACGTGGGCGAGGCGGCACCCAGGCAACAAACTGATTTTGAAATTCCATCGCGTCCCTCGTGTTCCGCGCCGAAATTCGATAAAGTGCCAACGATTCAATCCCCCACCGATCTCTACCGTTTCTCCTTGGGAGCCTTGGTTCTCCTCCTCATGGCACGTGCTTCTGTTTGTAACGAGTGGCGCCAAACCGGCAGCAGGACTCTCCCTGTGTCCCACATCGAGTTATTTGTCGAGATCACGCAACCGGTCATGGCTCGTTCACACTCCTCTTT
>CAJDYZ010010309.1:9283-20001 GCA_903986555.1 Heterotrigona itama | reverse complement strand
GAGAGAGAGAGAGAGAGAGAGAGAGAGAGAGAGAAAGGGAGGAGCACTATACGTGTCAGTTTCTCATCGAAGCATGAACGGAATGGCGGAAAGTCCGTAATTTACCGCGAACACTTCCCATCGCTGGTATTTCTTCGCCGAGCTGGCTTCTACGCGGCCGGTGTTAATGCAATTATAACAGAAGACAGAAGAATCCGCGACAATGGGGGAGGGGTGAGGGGGAGCGGAGAATAAGAAGTAGCCCGGGGTAGGTAGCTGGTGGACAAGATTTAAGAGGCAGGTCCCGGGGAGCAGTAATTCTTATAACAGCATTAAAACAGAGCACTTTAATTTACCGCACTGTAGATTTCATTCCTTGTGCTCAAACAGTCTGCGTCGACTTTCATTCTTCGCGCGAGTTATATAGAGCGATGCCACGCCGTGCTCACGAGCAAACTTTCCAGAAATGCATTCCAGCCCAGGCCAGGCGAACCCAGCGAACTTGCCTTACAAAACGTACCAACGTTACCATAACCGACGAGCAAACGATCGCGTTGAATTTTCGTTCGTTGGGATTATATATATATACCAACTGATTTGACCTTATAAATTAAAGTCAAAGTAATTTCGAAAGGCCTATCCATTGTTTTGCTTTTTTTTTTTTTTTTTTTTTTTTTAGAGATCAAACGAAACGATCTATGCACCTATGTTTCAAGGACACTGTGTAGAGAGGCTCCCTCACATCGCCGAAACTTCCCGCGATTTATGTAACAATTATTTCAGCCAAGCGTGTTTCCCATTATACCACGTTCAACTCGCTACGCTTCCCACGAGGAATTAATTGGACCCAACTATGAGGACCAAAATTTTCCTTAAGTTTGTTAAGACACGGAATGCCCCCGTTTATTTATTCGTGACACGCTGGCGGGATTTTGTGTTCGGGAACCGATCAAACCGTGACACGCAGGTTCAACCCGAGAGGTCAATCTCTGCTACATTGGGTTAATTGTCTGCCACATTGTTTCTGCAAGCGTAACATCGTCCCGACTGTCGTTGTAATTAACTTTTTCACCTTGCTACGCCGTTATAAATTTCTAATTTCTAATGTCTAAGCCAGTAATGATCATTCCAGCGACGGCAAAATTGAAGAAATTTCGCGCGTCCGTGTCCCAAGATTAAAATTAATTTAATTCAATTCGATACGTTCATGCTACTAGTAATTTTGTGAAACACAATGATTGGACGAACGCAAAGATACTACCCCTCGTCTTTCGTACAATATACAGAAAATTTTACAAAGTATTAAAATTAAAATACTCTGCTTAAGCTTTGATAAAGAGAATATCGATTAATAGACGAAAAGAAAATGTATCATTCCATTTGAAGAAGTGCAAGCGACCTTGAAATCTTCATCAATGAAAAATCGTTGTGAGCCTCTCTCTCTCTATGGTTGATAAAATTTTCTCGTATCTCCAAAAACAACGGAGACACACAAGAAGCGGGGACTATATATTACGAATATGTTTCAAATTATAACTAACATTACCAGAGTCTGCGTTCACGTTTGTGTAAACGAGCTCGCCCACTTGCCAAATTCCAGCTGGGATTATGATCGCGTGCCCGGTCGCTTTAATCGTTTTGATCGTTTTGAAGAAGGGAACAACAATGCTTAGCACGGCGCTACGAAATTTACTGTATCTGGCGCCGCTTCTATATTTACGACGAGCACCAGGAGAGAACGTAGCGATACCTACGTGATCCAACGTGGCCGCGTCGTCCAGCGCGTACGCCGAGACCCGATTGTCTCTTCCGCTTTTCATTCCAGCCCACGCCCTTCGCGCTCAAATTAAAACGCGAGCCCAGCGCGACGGACGTGCGAGCACCGCGATGCTCGCAAATACGTCGCCGACGGTAAATAATTCCTAATTAGCTCGGCGGCCGACCCGACGACAACAACGCGATAACAACAGGCTGACGCCCTCACCGTCCGAGACTTTTCCCTCTTCTCTTAATCTCGTTTATTATTTACAGCGGTGGATGTAAAGTTGGTTACGCAGCAACAATTAACACGATTTGCCCTCTCGTGATGATACGGAGGCAAGTCGAGGGAAACGTTGCTCCACACCTTCGATCCGATGGAAATGCATGTAAACAGGCTGCCGCAAAGTTAATTACCTTGAATTTTCAAGGGAAATTGTGCTTTTCTTGCATTGCACTCTACTCGAAGGTAAAACTTTTTAAAAAGGAACCATACGTCGCGACTTAATGGTTCTCTTGAAAAATGGTGAAAAAGTTTCTTAGGACGCGTGCTAACAGCGACTTTATAGCTCTGATCGCGTCTATAATACGTACAATGTTAACAGTTAATTTCGTCATTTGATCAGTTAGACTCGCCACTGATGCTACAACTATGGCAAATCAAATGTTAGTGCTAATACGGAAAATTACGTAAAATAGACTTCCGCGCGTCCAGAACCATAAAGTCGCTGTTAGAACGCATTTTTATGTTATATTCTTCTCTTTTTCATTCTTTCTGTTAAGTTTAACAGAATGTGCTCTTCATTCGTTTTCCAACATCTCACTCTCAACACATCACCTCTTCAAAATAATTCAACAATTTACCGTTATCGTTATTTGATTCCTATCGTTGCTTGATTCAATTTAATTCTGAATATAATTTACAAATAATTTGCCATCGAAAAACTCACTTTCCTACCATGCTAACTGTCGCCTCGAAAATTTAAAATGATATGGGTGACGCGGCGATCGACGTGTTAAATGGATAATATTGTAAAAACAAACGGAGGTGGTTTGTTATTCGAACGAAACGAGGCAGAGAAAGAAGAAGAAGAAGAGAACGAAAGGGACGGTGGCTTAAGAGGCAGGAGAAAAAGAAGAAGAAGAAGAAGAAGAAATTGCTATGCGGGACGCGGCGGAGCAGCATAACGGTAAGGCCTCGCTGGCAAACGATCGTGGTGTCATTGTGCCGTCACAATGCAAGGTTATTCATCTGAGATTCTCACGGCGACATCAATCCTATCGCTCGATAGGAATCTCCCCCTTTGCCTCGGGGAGTATTCCAGCTTCATTAGAAAGACGTGGCCCATGAATATGCGCGATACGGCCGACCTGATCAAGCTGCCATATCGCGTCACTTATCCGTGCAGACGATTTTCCCTGTAAACGCGACGCGCAGCCAGCTCGCGACACGTCTGTGCCGCGAATTTTGACGGAAGTCTCCAGCTGTCGTGTCGTTCGTGGTGAACGACTGATTTATCGGTCTGCAGTTCGACGCTGAGCCTGTCCAATTTAATTTTCTTCTTTTTTGCCCCTCCCTTCTGAACCCTAATCTCCACGGTATAGTGCAGTAGCTAACTTTGTGAGTCGCTTCTCTCAATTCTCTCACATTTGCAGTGAAAAGAGCGTAACTGTGCCAATGACAGTGAAGAATTTGACGGCCGATAATTTATATCGAAACATTGTAAAAAAAGAAATCACACAAAGGTCTTGTTTTAAAGCTTGAAAGACTTCTAGTTCGTTTCGAAGGTGGACCTTTACGTCGTCACCGACGCATCTCTTCTCGTAGAAGTGTAACAATTCGAACGCGTGTAAAAACATTGGAAAATTTTTTACCTAAGTCTAAACGCCAGTACGACTTTGAGGATTAAAATTTTCTCTTTGCAACAAGTTAGCAACAAAAACTCGCTGTACGATCTCTTGAATTCTTCTCCTGATACTCAACGTTCGATAAAACGGTGAAAAAGAAATTGTTTCAAGAAGTCGCAAAGAATTTTTACAACTCTTGATTAAAAAAAAAAAATGTATCCTCAGTTTCCCGGTGAGATTGTTTTTAAAAAAACAACTCACGACTGTCGAGGTAAAAGTTTCACGGTCTAAAATGGACCCAAGTTGTACGACCTTCTGGCAATTTTTCATCGTCATTGCTACAGTTACAGCTCTTTGCTGTATTTTGCTCTAGCACTTTCGAAATGCGAATGAAATGAATTTACGATAATAAAGAAGGGAAAATAAAAGCTAGTCAAGTTCATAACAAACATGCAATATTATGAGTATCCATAAGCAATGTCATACTTTGATACTGTACAAAATTTTATTTCATTTAACAGTTAATGCAGTAATTAATCTCTAATATAATCTCCATATTATTATTGATCATCCTCGTCCATCTCTCTAACAAACTTCTCTATTCCCTTCTTGTAAACTGAGGATGATTTTGAAATAAAGGCAAACAAATCTCCAGATTTTATACCATCGAAAAGGTTGAAATCACTGTTCTTACAAGGCATCAGGGTAAACAACATTTGTAAGATTAGTGACGTTGTTATGCTTTCGAAACCCATAAAGCATCAAATATGGAATTTATCCACACTTTTCTCTTCCACTCTTATGGGATTTATTCAAAAAAAATTTTCAAAATTCAAAAACAAGCTAAATGTCGATATATTTAACTAGAATATAGGTTATGTTATAACGAGTTAAATTGTTGTCAGTAGATGGCGATGTTTCTTAAATTACTTACGGACATCCTGAAATTACATTTAATCGTGGAATAAATAAAAAATTACGACAGATGTACGATGCACTGTGACGTTGAGGCGAGGGACAGCCGGAAGTGGGCGAAACAAAGGCGAGGTAATTTAATGTAAGATATCTCGAATGTATCGAGCGTCAAACGTGTCGGCGTGGGTTGGCAAAAGGAAAAAAATAAGGCGAATAATGGCCACTCTTCTATATTTCTTGGCGCAATCAAGACATTGCTAGATAATTTGTGGCCGTGGAGGCCCCGGATACTTCGGAGGGGCTACATAGTAAGGATCTAATATACCCGACTCATAATCATTAATCACCGAAGAGAAATCACCAGGGTGGACGCTAGTGTTTGCCGCTTTTTCTCTACGTACATTTATTTATTTATTTTTTTTTTTTCTTTCTTTTTAAACGACGAATGAGAATTGTTCAATTCCCTCCAATTATTTTCAAATTATTTTAAGATTATAAGACTCTCCTCTTTCAAAGGACGTGCGAAATCCTTTCGTTGTTACGTTTTTATGGGTGTAATGGAAAGCTGCTTCAGTAAAAAAGAGAAAGGAAAAAATGAGAAAAACTTCCTCGAACGGTGATAAAGAGGGAATAGGGATGTAATGCAGGCTCCTCTTTCCTCTTTTTCGTCTCAACAATTCGAGGCATCAATTGCTGTAACGGAGTGAAATTTCCCTTAAACGTTTAGAAGAAGGACTTTAACGGTAATATCTTTGTCCAAATTGACCATAAGTTTGTCTAAAGATAAAAAACAAAAAAAAAAAAAAGGAAACAAAGAAGAAAAAGAGAAGAAAACCATATACAGTTACGGGCACGTAAGGCGTGAAACCGTATATTTTAGAGGAGGTCAATAGAGAATGTAGAGAAAATTTAGTATAACACGCGATACTTTGCGAAATAACGGCTTCCATCCACTCTGTCAGAATGATCTTCATCCTTCGATCACAATTTTTCTTCGAAACACGACGCGAATACCAATCGCTAAATTGCAAATATCTAAGCAGAAATTTATACTCTTGCAGAAAGAAAATGCAAGAAGAGAAACTTGTATGATGGAAAGATCAAACATAGTACGTCCGTCCATCTACGAGAATTGTCGAGACAATTTTCACGAAATAAGTATCTTCTTGGAACTGAGAACACGAATACCAATCGCTAAATTTCAAATACGCAAGCAAGAATTTACACTCTTGTGTAGAAAATGCCAGAAAGATCGTAACTTGCATGATTGAAAGATGAAATATCCACAGTTCCACTTAGAGGAGGATTGACGATCTCGGGATACGAGGAAATTTGACGAAACAACCGCTAAATGGCAAATTTCCAAGCGAAAATTTACACTTCTGCAGAGAGAGAGAGAGAAAAGTGTAATAAGAGAAGCTTGTATGATTGAAAGATAAAATATCGATATAATAGTCCACCTACGAGAATTAACGATCTCGAATGGAGCAAATTTTCTTGGAACTTGGAACCCGAATAGCAATCGCAAATAATCGCCGAATGAAAATCCACACTGTTGCAGAGAATGCAAGAATAGAAACTCGTACGACTGAAAGATGGAAATATCCACATAGCGTGGATTAATCGATCTCGAGAAACGATACGAGAAAGTTTCGCGGAACAAGTATCTCCTTGAAACTGGGAAACCCTGGATCCGCACATAGAGGTGCGTTTTACGATCGGTCAGAGTGAGGGTGAGTGGGAGGGTGTGCGTGAAGGGTGGCTGTTCGCGTGGAATACACGCCGGTTGCTAACTCAGCTGACCGGTCATTAATAAACCGAAGCCATTACCAAGCAACCTCTGAATGTGCCGCGGCATGTGTCTGTGTGCAGCAACTGTGTACACGGAGGGGAGGGAGAGGGTAGGTATGTATCTAAAACCACTATCCTGAGAGTTTCCCTGGCCGATTCAGATCCGCGCCCCTGGCGGGCGTCGCAACCACCCCCGCCTCTTCCTCTTTGGCCGGAACAGGGGCGGCAGCCAAGTCGAGTTATACACCGCTCTCTCTCTCTCTCTCTGCGTCTCGCTGCTATGTCATTTATAAATGTCCTCGCGAAATGACCCGTTCGTCCATCTCATCCCTTAAGCACTCGGTCATTAAAGTCGGCCATACTTGGCCACTCGGCGAACGAATATTTCGGGCCGGTTAATAGTTAATGGAATGATTTACTAAATGGAGTCACACCGGTCGCAGTTTCCAAACGCTGTTATTGTTTCTGCCCTCTCGTTTTGCCAGACCGAGCTTCTCGAAAATAGATTTTCTCTTTCTTTCCTCTTTCTGTGACTAGTGTTTCAACAATGAAATAAAAGTAATAATATCAAATAAGCGTCTCAGTAGTGTCTGAGAATTTTTTTCTCTTTCGACATTTCGTCGATTTTCCTTTGCCAACGTCCCGGACACGTTTGATGATTTTACTTACTCGATTTACTTCTCTCGGTGTCATCGTAATTCGATCGTTTACGCGGCTCGGGGCGTCGCCGCGCGCTCGACTAACGAAACACGTATCACCGTTTGCCGATGTTGTTCGCGGAGTGGGGAAAAAACGAAAAACGCGCGCGACCCCCGTCATTACGATTCCTCTCCGATCGGGGAATCGAGGAATCACAATGACCCATCGGGTTCTAATCGAGTCGGTGCACGACGCAATTGTTGCATATGCTCACATGCCGTCATGCGTGATTCCAAGTAAAGAATGAACATGATGGGATTAAGGGAATCCGTAATTATCACGGAATTCACATCTGATGAGCCTCTTTCTTTCTTTCTTTCTTTCTTTCTTTCTTTCTTTTACGTATGGAGCACGACCACGCCAGACAACGTTGCCAACACCGGATAACAGAGGGGAACAGTCGATCAGTTGCCAAAGATTTGCGAGCCAATTTTGAATAATTAGGGGCTGTTCATTACAAATGTTGATTTTTCGAACAACACATGGTTTACGACAAGTTTCATAAAGTTTGTGCCAACATTGTTTGTCCAAAATAGACGCCCGTTAAGCCTGTTTCATATTTTCCTTTTCTTTCACGGTAATTCGTGAATTTGAGTGCCAGAAGAACAGAAAATTAGTCAGGATTATTTGCACAAAGTATAGAAATATAATTTTCGCGGTGAAAAATGCTAGTTAAACTAACACTAATAAAACTAATAAAGGTCTTGTTACCCTTTTAGAGGAGGGTAGTTGAGAACGAATCGAATATACGTCATATTTCGGGAAAAAGAGAATGCACGATCTCTCGTTGATAGCTGTTCGTTTGTCGCCAGTTTCAAAATGGATTTTTTCCCCGTACCATCTCCGGGGAAAGAAGAAGAAACAAAAACAAAAGCTCGTAACGGCGAGCCGGTATGTCAGGTTAAATGTTAAATTTCACCTGATCCACTCTCATCGGGAAATATGCGAAATTCACTTTCTCTGAAAATTCAGTGAAAAATTGGCAAAGAAGGCAAGAAAACGTAGTCTGTAAAAATGTATCGATAAAGTTTTCTTCGTTTCTCTTGAAAGAGACTTGAGCAGTTTTACTTTTACTTAGTTTTAAGCCAACCCTAATACCCTATCGCTGAAACGGAGACTATTGATACGCAGTTGCAAGTTGCAGCTCTCTCTCTGCACGAGGAGAAAGAGAACGAGCCCGGGAACACATTACAAATGATCGCGACCGCCGAGCCAATAATTCAAATCCTCCGCGTCCGTTTATGTAAATGGGCCTGGTACGGTGGTTCATACGTTGGTTCTGAGTGGCCTGAGGCAAACGTCACATTCGTTTCAACGACGTTCGAACGTCTACTCTTGGTAGCGCGTCAGGCGTTTCTAATGTATTGACGTAGAGCGTGCATGGGAGACGTGGCCGCGGGGCCAACAGGGTGGATTTCCTTCTCCACGCATGTGAAAGGATCGGAATGCGAGCAGAAGACGACGCTGTGTGCTCGCTTCGGACAGTGCGGCTGTGTGCTGCGACTCGTCGAACGCTGCTGCGAACGATGACGAGTCCCTTTCTCGCGTTGTCGAGCGTCGATTTTTCGCGCAAACGCGCAACCTGTACGCGTGATCTTTGAACGATAACTGCCGGACTCGCTTGCTCGCTGTGGGAATTTCATTCCCTTTCCGTTCACGTGCCGACTATTAGGCTGAACTATGAAGCAGCGGCTTGAATACCGAAATTATATCGCCTCTCGGCTCTATCCGTGAACGATGCTCGGCTGAATGATTCCTCGTTATCGGGCGAGTTTGTTGGCACTAGTGTCGTTCAAATAGAGAATATCTCAACTATGATTCTCCTTCGAATTGCTGCTCTTACATTGGCTATTTACTCGACACTAACGAAATGGTCAAACTGGCCAATTTGTACTAGAACTACCAACGTGGTCGAAATCACTAATTCATGACTTTTGTTAGAAATTTTGTCATACGAAACAGTGGATTTTTAGAGATTTAAGGATGGATTTGTTCATTCCAGTTGTAACAAAGAAATTTCATCTCATTTCATTTCCGTTTTGGCAAAGAAAGAAAATAGCACGTAAAAAAAAGTTTCGCAAATGGAAATAACTTTTTTTATAGAACGTAAACTCTGCCCTCTTAACCTTGAAGAGGTTAAATGACTTTTGTAAAATGTATAAATGGGCATGTTGTTGTCACCATAAAGTCTTTTCCATTTTCTCACTTTAACGTCTCTGGTAGGAATTTTTCAGAAATCTTTTTTAAAACCATAATACCATTCGCGTTACAATTCTCTTTTTTTTTGTAGTGTATTTTGTTAGTTCTTTCCTTGTCAGTTTTTTACACAGTGTTAATTAATCTTTTCTTGATTCTATTTTGGTCGACAATAGAAAATTTGAAAATCTGCTATCATGCCGTTTCCATTTCTACGAGTGGAATTTTAATATTGGAACTATCAATTTGGATATTTTACAGGCGTGGAACAGTGTATTTTTAGAGATGATAAATGATTTTAGACAAAACGTATAAATTTAAATAATTTTATCTAAAAATATAGATATGTGTAATTCATTGTATCGTAAAGTTTTCTATTTTTTCTATTTGAAATTTTACATTTATTTTAATCGCCGGTGGTGTTGAGACGATTCAAATGGGACGAACATCGTTAACAGAGAATTTAAAGCGATAAATAATACATAAATAACTAGATGATATTGTTAATCTCTCAAGAAGCTACGACGAGATTTTTGGCGAAGCTGTACTTTTATACGTACAGCAAGGTCTGGCACGAAACAATGAAAACGTGACAATGAAATTTACATTCACTATGTAACTACGTAGAAGTGAATGAACTTGACAAATTACAGTTTTGAAATAGAAAGAAAAATGAATAAATTCAAGTCCGTCTGGTCAAGAATTTGGAAAAACGAGTTTATTCAAATCAGTTATTTCGCGTCACAATCCTTTAAAATAAAATAAGCTGTAAAAATTGAACCGTTAAATGTGAATTAATAGATTCGATTTCAATTTCCTTTTTATAGTAAAATTCGTTGTTTTTTTTTTATTGTTGTAAATCAGTTTCGAGACATTCAGTTAATCTTGAAAACGGTCCAAGTTGTTTCAAGCTTCGGAAATCACATTTCATCGTATAAGTTACGCGGAAGATTTCACAGTCGCACGACGAATTCTTATCTCGCAAGACCAAATATTTCGTTTCATAGTGTGGGAATATCTTTTAATTTATTCAAACGGAAACGGATATGTGATTGACTTTGGCCAATTTCATAATTGCCGACACGTGTATGCGAAAGCCTCTACTTCTCTAAGAAGTTAAACGAATAATATCAGCTGTCACTGTACTTTATTATATACAATGCACGTAATGATCATTTCAACAATCAGAGATTAAATAATTCCGTAGATTGAAAACGTGGACGAAAGATGCAGTGAACACGTTGAAACGCTAATATTATTGCACGATAAAACACGCGTACGTATATTCTTTCCTTCCCGCTTGATATCGCTTGATGTCCCTGAAAGAAGCGTGAAAGCGCGAGTGACGAAGGTAGGTCCCCATAACTCGTCCGGTTTCCGGGTATTTTTTTTCATTTCGCATGATCGATCGCGCCGCTCGATCGCGCTCCTTGTCGAAAAATGGCTGAGTAGAAAAACTTGTTCTTGTCACCGGTCGGGCCTCGTGACACCTGTTAGCGCGCGAAATTTGATCGATCGGCGACGACAACGCC
>CAJDYZ010010303.1:0-11052 GCA_903986555.1 Heterotrigona itama | reverse complement strand
TTATTATTATTATTATTATTATTATTAATATTTACTTATTTATGAAATGGAAAATATATGGAAAACATAAATGGATACGATAATATCAATTAAATTCAGAAAAAAAGAGACATTTTCACACACTATTGGACATTTTCTGTCTAAGACCATTCAAACGTGTTATTCATGTAAAAATTTTAAGCGATCACACGATCTTCCTACACAGAATATTTATCCTAAATATAATAATGCAACAACGCAGCTTGTCATTTATTTTTCAATTCCAATTTAAAGTGTAATAAAAAATGAAAATAGAAGTTATTGAATCTTATTAGCTATCACATTAACCTAGCCATGAGAATTTATTTATAATAAAATTTAATAGAATAGAAATCCCATAGAATCTCATACTATTTTCAACTTAATTTAATAATTTATAGGCCAGTTTCACGGCAACCGGTTCGTGCAAATACTGCAGCAACAAATTGCCTCATAATTACTACAGGTAAATGACGAAACCTCAGACTAATCAGAATCTAAAACTCGAGGCATTAAACCTGTAATCTTCCTCGATGCAGTTATAGCACCGAACTGGACCTGACGTTCAAAGGTTCGATTACTGGTCACAAAGGTTTCAAGCTCGAGTACAGCAAGGCGAACTGCGATCAGAATTTCACTGCAGAACAAGGTCGAATCGTGCACGAAGGTGTGAACGACTGTTGGATCACGATAACAGCCCCTGAGAATCACACGATTTCTCTTTACTTTAACCAATTCTCGCTCTACGATCCGAACGAGTGCACGGAGAACACCTTACAAGCAAGTGTTCTAGTTTTCTTTTTTTTTTATTTACAGTGGCTCGCAAAGTCTGTTAATAAATATATTATTAAAGGCGTGTTGTGCTTTCTTATTTCGAAATTTCATTAGCACTATTAGCACACTCACCTGTCGCGATTACATTGATGAGATTTTAAACCATTCTCAAAATGTAGACAAAAGTTGGGAAATATTTCGTTTCGTAGAGATCATAAAAATGTTTAAATAGTCTAGACTAATAATAAGTCTGTATTTTTAGTATTTATTACATATGTAAAATGATGATATACGAATTTTGACAATGCATATATATATTTGGAGTCCTTGTAACTTCTATATATAGTGTCAAACAAAAGTATAATTTTAGTTTAATATTATAATACAATTGTCACAATAACATCAAACTGAAATAAGTATACAGGCAAGTTTATGTTCCGTGATTTGCCAATTAATTTAAATAATTGTTAACACTTGATAAGAACGTTGCCATTTATATTCTATTTTATACTTTATTTATATTTTATATAAATCTAACGTATTACGTTGTTCTAAATCTTTATTTAAATTAATTAGTGAATCACAGAATGTAAACTATACTAATGTTGTCTGAGACTTTATGACACAAAAATAGCGTGCCGTTGTAGCGTTAACTAACTTTCAAAATTAAATTTCGAAATTGTTATTTGATTATCATTCTGTATAGTATGCACAATATGCATAGAAATATACATATATAAAAATCTTTTACTGATAAATGCACGAATACTTCTGCAAGCCACTGTGTTTACATTGTCTGACTAAAAATTCTGTTTCTACTTGACTGTTCGCCTGCATTTAGGTGTACGATGGTAATTTCAGCGGTAAATTAATAGCATCATTGTGCACCATGGATTTGCCTAGTCCTATTTTCAGTATCGGAAACAAGCTGAGTTTACATTCCCGGTCCCAATATCACAGTAAATACGAATTCTACGATATCACGTACACCACCACAGCCTCAGGTAAGAACAGATATTTGTATTAGATATTAGTATATAGTAGCAGGCAATAGTGTGAATGACTCTTTTACCGTATTAACTATTTCATACTTACAGTTTGACCCATTAACCTTCAAGTGGACTTACAAGTTTAATTCAATAATTGTTCTTTATATTTAATTTATCCCGAATTGAATTAAAATTCAAATTAAAATTACTATTTTTAAAATTAAACGCAGAGATCGCGATAGTTCACTTGAAAATGAAGGATGTAACATTTGATTTGCAGTTTTTATAAAATTCTATTATTCAGTATGGAAGAAAGTTCCGAGAATTATCATTTAATATTTTTTCATCTAGTTGTGTTTTCATCTTCCACGAGTTTATGAAATTTAAAGAGAGTAAATTTACAATGCGCAAAATAATAATGCGTGTGGGTACACTGTGCCACGACAGAAAAGTTATTTCACACGCAACTAGCGTACTAAAATACTCTAGAAAAGTCAATAATGATACCAGAAACACATATTGATATTAAGAGATTTCACACAGAGAACGTATTAAAGCAGTAACGTATCACTGATCAGTGTGTTGTGTTTGAGAATTGGTCCTTGAGTAGGTTAGAAAATAGACAGATTTCACACGACGTGAAAAACATCGTGCATAGAAAGAGCGAGTAGAAATAATTGTTGCAAGTTCTTATACTTTTTAAGAATTCTCTTCAGGATTCGATTTAAAAACTGGCTGTATAAATACTGTAGCAAGAACTTCATTAAGCGAACCAAAATTTCTTTACATTTCTCGAAAGTTTAGAAAGATGAAAAAATTAGGCCTGCACGTGAACGATTTCAATTTTCCTGATCGTTCATGATTTCTAAACCTTTATACAACAAAAGAGATGAAACCTAGACCAAAGAAATAAAACCTAAATAGAGATTTTATTTGCTAATTATTGTAATAAATTACGATAAATATTTTTACGTCAGATATTTTATATATTTCTACGTATTATGCGTAATACGTGCATTTTTGCAACTTCCAGTTTTTCATAAATGCATAAAAATACGATTAATGTGACGTTAATTGTTAATTGATGATACACAGGTCGTGGCTGCGGAGGCCGAATATTTAATTACGCTGGATCGTTTACATCACCCCTGTACCCTAACGAATATCGCAATATCTCGACATGTTTCTGGGATATTACCGTGCCAACTAGCATGAAAGTCGTCGTCGAGTTTCCAGTATTCGATATCGGCACGAAGAGCACCTGTAACTATAATTACAACGTCGTGTTCATGTATGACGTCACGACGGATGGAGAGGCAGTTCTTGCAAATACTTATTGCGGAGGGGTAAATTCAATGTCCAGATAAATTCGATGTTTCTATCGAGTCTATAAGATACGAAATAGATATTTAACAGTTATCATTAAAATAGAGCTCCCACTTAAAAGTTTGGAGCACTTATCACATACGTTTGAACTTCTTTTTCTGAGAAACTTTGTTAAAAATAATTAAGCAATTAATGAAAATTTCAATAGTATAAAATGATAATACTTACTTGAAGAATTAAGTGAATATTTATTTACTATTTAGTTGTCTCTATCTTTAAATATAATTAATTTAAATTTCAACGCTATAAGAGGATAATATCACGGATAAAATATTTATTTACTGGAAGAAGTGGTTATTTCTTTTGAAATCTTAACATGCTCTTTTGAGCAAGAGCAACACATAGTTTAGAGTTTAATGTAATTTTATAACTTTCACAATTTTTATAATGATTATCACAGAAAAAGAAAGATATATGAGAAGATACAACGTGATAAAGAAGTGAAGCGAAACGATAATTGTTTTCTATTTAATTTCTATTTGCTTTCGTAGGATCAACCAGCACCGTTCGTAGCCACCAGCAATCGAATGATAGTGAAATATATTTCATCGATGAACAACGTTGGAACAGGTTGGAGGGCCACATTCGAGGGTCGAGTCCAGTAAGAGAGAGAGAGAGACGATCAAGAAAACAAAGAAAAGAAAGTCAAGAGAAGAGATTTATAAAAATATTTATTCCTTTATCGTAACGCAGTGTATTTGTATTGATGCGCTTTAAAGGCAATTAATTGTTGAAGAAGATACGTACAGTAGATATTTGTAAATAACGTAACATTTGTATTGTGATGTGAAGAGAAATGAAATTAAATGAGATTTCGTACAACGTGTTTTGTTATGATTCGTCGAGATCGAGATGTGAAAACTCTTATTGGATAAAATTGCCTGATATGAAACCTCTTCAATTTATCTCCGTTACAGAACTCTTAGTATTATAGCAATGCTGTTTTAATTCTATATTATTCCGCCTAAAGTTAGTATTGAAATCTATTAAGCGAGTAAACACATATTTGTGAAATACATTAGAAAAAGTGGTTAGATTTAATTATAAATAACTTCCTACAGAATTGTAAACGGAATATAATTATTCCCATAAATACATACTGTTGTACAGTGCAGAACATGATTATACACTTGCAATTTTGAAATTATTTACAACTAAACAGTCATTTTTGCAACGTATTTCACAAATTTCTAATATATTGCAAAAGAACACATATCTTGTTTTTAAAAAACGATTGATTTACTCCTATCTTTAATAAAAGTGTTCTTGGTTGAGATTATTATCTTCTTACGAAATAGATCTCATATTAGCTGACTGTATCCCAACAACAAACATCATCATTATAAATTCAACGATCTTCTCAATATTTCATTAATGGAGCATAAAATACATTTTAAAATAAATTTTATGAAATTTTCATAAAATGCATGTATAATAAAATATCTAAATCATCACGCTTCGTCGCAGTCATCCGCGCAATTCTCGTCCAGTTTATCGTTCTCTATTTCTTCAGGTTTCGCCACTGAACAACTCTTCACCTTTCCGTTTGCTGCATTTTCCTCCTCTGCTGGCAGAATTTCCAAATCCTCCACCTCGTTCTTTGAGATCTCTCGTCTCTTCCTATTTTTCTGCTGCTTGTTATCCTTCCTGTTCTTCTCAGCTTTTTTGTTGTCCTTCTTCGACACCGATTTCGGCTTAGGTTCTTCTTCCTCCTCTTCCATCGGTGGTTTCTCCACTTCTTCCTGCACCGTTGTCTCCTTTTCTTTCTTCTGAGCCTTCTTCCTCTTGCCTTCCTTCGTAGCTCTCTCAGACTTGGCCACCTCTCCACCTTTTACCTTCTCGTTCGTCCTCTTTTCATTTTCCAAGTTGCTCCGCTCATCCACGTTCTTCTCTTTCAATTTCTTGTTCTTCAACTTCTTCGAATCTCTCTGATGAGCCTCCTGAGAATTGCCAGAGTACTTGTTCCTCTTCTTCGATTCGTGTTTTGACTCGGCGGCCTTCGGATCAACGTTTTCCTTCTCCTTTAGTTTCTTGTTCCTCGATTTGCTTGTTCCTTTGCTCAACTCTTCGTTCTCAGCGACACTCTCCAGGTTGTTCTCTTCCGACGCGCTGTTCTTCCTCTTCCTCGATTGAAGCTTCTTGTCTTCGCCGTTCTTCCATTTCCCTTCCCTGAAACAACGAAATCCGGCATCGTAGCAAAATCTCGCCGCGGTAAAATTGCAGCAGAAGCAACGGTCCGTCACCCGTGACAAGATAAGGACCGAGGGCGGGAGCAAAACAATTGCGTAACCATCGCCATCGACGACGAGCGTACATCTTAACGCATCTTAATTGCACTTCTTTCCATTGCACTCACTTCGAATACGCCACGTCCCTCTTCTTTTTCTCGTAGCCACGCTTCGATTCTACTTCCTTGCCTTCCTTGGGTTTCTTCGCCAACGTCTCGGACGCGAGCACCGTAACGATCAACAGAAGAGTAAATAATACCCAAATCCTAAAGAACGACCAAGGAATTAAAACCATCTTATCGTTAGAGCGAAATCTCTTTCTTAGAATGAAAACGTAGCAAGTGAGTAGTGGCCATAGAGATTATTCAGCTGACTGTCAAGTTAAATCGGAATAGAACATGCGTAACGTGGTCGTATCGCCGACTGGGAATTTGATTTGTTTGGAACAAACTGACTATCCGATTAAATCATCAGCGTTAGAATGTTACTCTGCTGACTAGAATCTAGCTCGTTTCGAACAAGAAGATGAAACAGCTTTAATTAGACATTTCACGTCTATTATAATTAGATATGTTTGCGTTATGACTCTTGAAACTATTCGAATCATCCAACTATTCAGACTGACGAAACAAAACGAAATTGTTTGAAATTAGTTAAACTGGTTAGTCAATTGATCACCCCAAGCTGATCAGTTTCTCCGTGCGATATATTTCCTCAGTAAACTGAATAATCAGTAAGACCGTAAAAGCTACGTTAACATGCGCAGTTATATCACGTGAAGATGTTCTTCTCACCGCATGTCTGCTTTCTTGATTCACTCTCGAGGATCACTCTTGAAATTCCAACGATAATACGTATCCAGTCTAAAGATCGCGTTCGATCGAAATCGAAATCCAGCACAACACTGACTTCTGTACACCAGCTCTCTTATATTTTATGCTCTTCGTTGATATCTTGATAAACAGGCTCGCAGCATGACGCTCGCGCGCGGTTCGTGAATGGTCTCCGTGATATCGGTCGCTGCATCAGCGAGAAATCGATCGCCAATACGTGGACGAATAGTTGTGCACGAAATTCGTAGCGCGTGGAGTTCGAAGTTCGAGTGGAGTCGAGCTCTTCCTCGTTTCGCACCGCGTTCGTATCGTACTACGTTCTTGACCTAGAACACTCGGTGCCTGAAATAGCAGACCGATCATTCACGTCCCACGCTTGAAAACCTCCCATCCGTGTCGTTTCTCTGGATTTAACTTCTCCGGATTCTTTTTTTTTTTTTTTCGTCTTTCCTTCCGTAACAACCACGGTTCACGGTTGATCGTTCTCACCAACGAGAGAGACGAGATACCTATTTAGGTCGGTTGGTATCTAATCTTCGTACTGGCGATGCGTCTGACGTCAACGACCACAATGAACATAACGTTGTACGTGCATTGTGACAAACAAAGTAATCGTGTCGTGGGTAATTTCGAAAATTACGATGGCTCGTTTCATTGACGTACACGCGTAGATTGAACTACTCTTAGGCTGGATCCGCGTTGTCGACAGATTCATGATTCATCCACGCTCCGCTCTCTCGCGGTTTCGTTAAATATTCGTCTGAATACAATTTAATTTAACTCTGTTACTTGTCTTCGTATTTTGTGCGATATTCTTTCTTCTTAACTTTTCGACAATTTTACAGAGCACAGTTTTGTGGCACATGTTCTTTGAGAAATGTAACAAAAGAGATCTGAAGTCTGTGGAAGTATTGTGAGATATAACAGAAACTTATAGATTGTCAAAGTATATTCTCCAAAGTTCTGTTTGTCATTGATATATTCTAATTCTGAATCTATTTATGCAGATAGACCAGAAGTTGATCTGATTCCAGATGCTATCGCTTAAAATGCAAATTCCATTGTATAGTATAGGTGTCATCATATTTAGAAGGCAATCTGTTTGGTTAAAAAAATTTAGGGATTATTACACCCATTTAAAATTACTATGTGAAATTTAATATTATATCTAGATCGTTTCATTTATATTCCAATCTCATTTCCATCATATTCTCGCAATTAATTTCACCATGGTGAATTTTTCAATTTTTCCATGAAATGCACATCGAGTAAAAGTTTAAAGCTGTCATAATTTGCAGCATTCGTCGTTCTATAATAAAACCAGTTGCAAGGAATTTAAGAATACACTTCTGTCAGGATGTAATTATTTCGAGAGTGGACAATATAGATAATATAGATTAAGTATTAGCGAGTTATCAGCTGCATAGATCGGCGGTCTATGGAACCTTTTAGATATAGTTTTCCATCTGATCACGCCTTTATTTTCTAATAAAGGTGTATGATAATGTAAACAAATTTCGACGAGATCGATGTAATCGATTTCTCTGAATAGTCAAATTATGCGATTGCACCGTGGTTATTGTATTATCAAGCGGTAAGATTTGATAAACACGAAATCATGCGTGGAAGTCGAAGATTGATCTTCGTTAAGTAGCCGTATTATTATTAAATATATGAGAAATTCGATTATGGATTTCATGTGAATTAACTCGAATCGTCGAATCATAGATAATTTATGGTAGATTTACCATAAAAATTGCTATATAATATTTCTGAGCATCATCTAATTTTTATAATTTTGAAACGAACGAAATTTGAACGAAAGAGGAAATATTATAAGAACAGTGTAAAAATAGTCTAATGATTTAATATTAAACTAATATCGAATGTAGATTAAATTAATATCAAATATTAATTTAATGTGGAATAACAATTATTAATTTTTAAACGATATCGTTGAATTATGGATGATTGAATATTATAAAATAATTCATGTTAGAATACTAAAATTTACAATGCTTAATTTTACATTCATCGTGATAGAAGCTAATAATGAAGTTAAATTAAACTAAAAATTTCAAAATTAAGTTATTTAAATTAAGATCCTACTGATGGATTTAAAATATTAATTTTCTGTACTTTATACTCATAGTGATAAAGATTAATAATAAAATTCAAATAAATTAATAACTCTGAACTGAAAGCAAATATTTTGAATTTTAGTAATCTGATCAAGCGAGTAATTAAAACTCTAAATTTTTATAGTTTCCATGGTTCAATGACATCACTTGGGAATTAAATGCAAATTTCAGAATATTTATCTAACTTTGAGAATATTTACTATACACATTTAACTTTGAGATTTTACTTCGCGAGAAAAATAAACGTGCGAACAGAGAAGTTTGTTCAAACGTAAAAGAAAAGAAAAATCATAAATACGCACACATTTGTTTTGCGTGATATTCTGTGCGTTTTTCGGTAAAACTGTAGGTGATGTTTGTTATACAATTACGCAAATATTGATTTCACGGTGAACCGTAAATCTTGCCAGTTTTTGTCAATCGGTTTTTGAAAAAACAAACAAATGAGTTGCCTAACAATTCACTTTCTGCAACGCGATATCTCTCCTCGATGAATACCTGTAGCAAATATCACCGCGATATCTTGAACAGATAAAAATGTAATCTCGTATTCTCTTTTCTCGGCTGTTTATCACGTCCCGTAGGTCGTTTGCATCACCCTTATCACTCGATTATTTTTTTTCCTTTTGAAAAAAAATTCCGTTTTCCACGAACCTATTAACGTCAACGTGTATTCGACGATCTTTATTATTCGATTTATCTTCGGTGAGCGATAATTCTGTATAATGCAAACAATTCTTGATGCTCATCGATTTAATCACAAAAATGATGCAAACAATTGTTATTGATACTAATGGATCCAATGGTAACAATTCCACGGAATTAAAGTAGATATTAGATATGCACATAATGCAATTAACTAAAACAATTGACTGTTAGTAATTTGTATGCAGATTTATGAGATGTTGCAAACATGTACACAATACGCAAAAATATATAAAAGTAGATTATTTATTATACTCTAGGTAATTTCACTCTTCTTTTTTTAGTTTTTTATATCTATAAAAAGTTTAAAATGCATCAAAATCCGCGCTCTAGTAATTTGCAAGTATAATACGTCAGTGGAAAGTTTGATTTATATAGTTCATGTACGTGTATTTAATTACTTTAATATCTGATTATATAGATGAGATTAAATATTAACACCAGAAAGATCAAATTTGCGGTTTTATATCCTATAAGTCTAAACTTGAAAGCACGAAATTTGATTGAACAAGTCTATTATCTTATATCTCTGAATTTTTCTTTTATTCCAGATAATTTTATTATAATTTTATAACATTATATTATAATAATATTTTCATTATAATTTTAATTTCATAATATAATATATATATATATATATATATTTCATAATATATTATAATTTTAAATTTCATTCCCATATTTATAGGCATGTAATAGGCATATATTGTTCATTGTATATATAACTTATATAAAAATATTTGTGTTATTCTATTTATTCAAATTTATTTATTGTACTTGGACCTGATATACGCGGACCTGGATACTAGCATTCTAATAAGATCAATGGATCATGAAGGATCAAAGAAGAGAATAAAAAAATTATAAGATGTTGCACAAGCATGTAATAAAATAGAAAAGAAAAATTTTATAAAATATTGAATAAATACATTGTTTGATGTTCGAATTTAGTTTTAAAAATCCGTACATCTAACTTGTACCTAATAAAATTGAAGTGAAATCGTGAGTAGAGGTTTGACAATCAAGAATGCAGCATTTACTGAAATTATATGTAATCATATATTTTTCTCATTTGTTCATATAGTATATCCGTATCAATAATCCGTGCCATGGATTTCGTGGCGATTGAACGATCTGATTACAAAAATGCCATGTTGTCTCTTGAAGAATAATAATTAAAAAAAAGAAAAACAGTCGCAGACCACCGATATTTTCGAAATCATCGAAAACCATGATTATCGAGACTTTATGCATGCTGCGTATCATGTTGCGCACGGCGCATCCATTCCATTTTAAATTACAAACAATTCCGGAATTATAATTTCAGATCATGCCAATGGCACACGAGGAACAACGAGGACGTGCACGTAGATCATTCGATTGAAAAATAAAATGCAAACTGACTGTTTTCCTATGTGCATGTACGTCGCTCGTGTTCGTTTTGTACGCGTACTAATGCGAGGGTTTGTTCTCACCGTAAGTTTCTGCGCAATATATATTATCTTTAAACTCTTTTTGCGCGACATATATATACGTTATATATAATTTTTTGTTACTCGCTCCTCACAGGTTATTAAGTACCCGTGTGTAACTTAAAGTACTTACAAAGAGAGAAAAATAACTTGTAGCTAACTTGTATCTAAACAACGCCGATATAAAAATAATTAAAATTACAATATACCAGTGTACACCTTATAACGATTGGAATTACTAAACGTTAGATTGAAACTACCTCTAACAGAGCACGAAGAATTTCCTCCTTTTACATAACATTTCTTTCTCCTTCGTTCCTTTCGATTTTGTAAATAGCGAATTCCGTTTTGTGAAATGTGACTAGTAAATGTTAACAGAGTAAGACAGAACGATGAAGTTATCAAAGAATGTAAGTACCACTTTAACAAGAAGAAACGAGAACTCGTGGAACTAATTACAAGGCATCGATCAGTGTGTGTGTGTGTGTGTATATATATATATATAT
>CAJDYZ010010298.1:8129-19895 GCA_903986555.1 Heterotrigona itama | reverse complement strand
TATTCAAAAAAAAAAAAAAAAAAAAAAAGAAAAAATTGCAATTTGATTGTACTCATCTTTTCACGTCGCTGTGTGATGTATATGATAATAATGCGCTGTTATCTATGTTTATCAAACCGTCTCGAAAACTAGCAAGCGAAACGTGCGCTTCTTCAGTCCATTAGAATTCCGACTCGTTATTTCTTCTCTATATTTTCCAAAAATTAGTGGAAAATGGAAATACTTAAAAACTACTTAAAAAAAAAAAAAAAATTTGATTTTTCCTTCTATAGAATAGTGATAGAATAATAATAATAATTTAGAAAAAAAGTTGTTCCTTTATTTCTACGAACATAGAGCAAAGCACTTAGTCGATTAATTTTTGAAATTTAATATTTAGTAAATATTAATATTTAGTAAATATTAATTAGTAAATATTATTAAATATAATTAAATTTATAATATTTAATATATTAAATATTATTAAATATAATTTAGTAAATATTATTTAGTAAATATTAATATTTAGTAAAATTTAATATTTAGTAAATATTAATATTTAGTAAAATTTAATATTTAGTAAATATTAATATTTAGTAAAATATTTAGTAAATATTAATATTTAACAAAATTCTTCGTTCCCTTTTATGTTACGTCCTGACATATTTCTTTGCAATTTATTACAAACTTGAAATTTATGATATTTATGTACGCAACGATATTGCAACGAATTTTATTTTCGTCGGCTCGTTGGAACGCGTAGATCAAGCTCAGATGTCGGAAAATTACGATGTTTCGCATGGACAAGCGTCTAGGAACGATGTTCCGGGCGCTAATTACCTAATGCGTTACTCAATCGCTAACACGGGCTCGTTAATATTATTATATAACCTCGACAGTTGATCTAAATTTTTCAGAAGATTTTACATAGGAGAAGAGCTAAAAAAAACGCTAAATTTCTTTTTTGAAAATTAACTGTCTCTTGTGCAATCGAATTGAAAATCACCTGATTTTATCAGTATGCAATTTTAAACAATGCACACGTTTTAAAAAGGATATATCTGATGCGTATGCAGGAAGTACGATTAATTTTCGTATTACGTATCTAATTTTTAGCGATGATCGAAATACTAAATTTCACCTTACAAATTTTACAAATTTGATTACCTTTTACAATTTAGAGAATATCGAGTTACTTACGCGAAATAAACTCTCGCCTTTGTCACCAGCATGAGAGAATAAAAAGGATACACCGCTAGAAATCAATTTGTCGATCGAAAAATTAAAAAAAGAACAGCGCCACTGTTAAAATATCATTCGAATTTCTTCTGTGTATAAACCGTATCGTTCTATTGCAGTGTTCATACGTGTCACGAATGACCGGTACGATCTATTTCCGCTCGAAATCCACTAGACTTATTATCGAGCACTGTAAGCTGATTTCGCGACGAATTTCATTTAAATGAAACACTTGCAGCACAAGCCAGGAGTCGCACGAAATAATGTACTACTTACATCAATTCATTTAATTTACCCGGCGCGCGAATGAAACGCACCTCACGAAAACGCAGCGGAGGATCTTTAGTTAAAGCAATAAGGAAGCTTTGAATTAAGTAATGGATTTAACGAGATCAAGCCAATAACAAAGTTACAAATTGATGTACAACCACGGGCTGTATTTTCCAGTATTAATTTCAGTTTCGTACTTTAACCTAATTACATTAAATCACATTTTCCAATTGTAACTTATACTAATCTGATGTTTCACGACTATTTTGTAATTTTGTCGTCTTATTAATTACATTAAACATTGTTGCCAACTGGTTAAAAAATTTACTGTCATTAATTTTCACGCAACATTTGCATGTATATGTATGTATCGATCTGCTATTACTTTGATCGAAATTAGGTTATGGATGCAACTATCGAGATAAATCGCATATCGTGTTCGCATCGACAGGTGGTCCCACATTAATATTTATATGTAATCATAGACTTGAAACTTTACAACACGTTTCTATGCTCTAAATATTAGTCACACTAAGGTAACTATCATGCATAGTGCTATGTTTGAAATAATTAATTCATACTGCGTAATTCATCGCACGGATTCCCCAATGAAACGTTCTGTTCTGACAAATTTATCACTAGAACTAAAAAAAATCACTAAAAAAGGGAACGAGGGAAACCGACCGGTGGAAGATTGAAACTGGCATAGTTACTCACCTAATCATAATATCTCGTCTCGAGACGATTCCAAACCGGCAGAAGCTCATTCAGCGTAGAATTCGCGTTACCTTTTGATACAACACTCCCGATAACACTTGTGTTTCCTGTTTTTTTCTTCTTCTTCTTCTTCGTCCCTTTTTCTTTTTTTCCCTCTGTCTTTTATTACGATCAAAGTCGCGAAGGATTCGACGAAGCGTCAATGGAGAGATAACTAAATCACTACGAAGGGGTCAGTTCGCGGCGAGTACGTCTGTCAATCTGTTAGTACAACTGCCAACTCAGGGACGTCGCACGGGACCGCGAAATCAGGCGGCCCCTTCCCCCCTCCCTGCCACCTTGCATAGCACTAGAAAAAAGGTGTACCACACGCGATAGGGGGATAATAGACGACCATTGACAGCTTACTTCACGGAAGTAATAAAACTCACGGTTAAGGATAACTAGCCAAACGCGAACTTGCCGCTGGATAAATAAATTCGTGCTTTCAACCGGAAGAGCATCCTTCACACACCCTCTGAATTCGATCTCGATGATCGTGATGGAAAGAGGCACGGGTGCGCCAAACAAAGTGAGATTCATATTACGTAAATTTCGTAATATTTCTACGATTCTTATACCGTCTGGGAAATCGTAATTGTTAGTGCCTATTATTAAATTCTTTTTTAAATATTTTCAGTATTTATATGTGTATCTGTATCTGTATATTCAGCGTGTGTGTAAATGTGACTGCAGTGAGTACATTATAATTTATTTGGTATATTACTCGTTTCATAGATAATGATAACAATTACCTCCTCACCTTTTATAGGACATTGTCTTCTTGATAGAGACCAATGAAACAAACGAATAAAATTACATCCGAAGATCCAATTAACGAAACATTACGCGAAACGATCGTAACGTTGATTCAATTTTCCTAAGCGTAGAACCTCCTTAATTACTCAAGCTGGATGTATCGTCATGATTATTCAATGTTGCATACTGAAAGTAATTACATGAGAGAAAGAGGCCAAACGATCCAATATACTAATTCCAATCAGGTTCAGAAACATGGGTCAATCAACGTCTGATAAAAAACATGTACGGTATGCATCTTACAAGAATTTTTGGTAACAAATTTTTCCTCAACGATACTATTTAAAATACTACTTAAAAATTTAATGATTTGTTAGAGAAATTTTGTATTAAACATTTCATGAACAATGCAAATAAGGAAAAAATGAACTTGGTAGTTAATTAGGAAAGAATTAATTAGGAAATTTGAAGGAACTGTCTATACGAGGGACACCATTTATTGGCTTTTGAAGGATGACGAAGAATTTTTACAGACTAATGTAAGTGTATGTACTTTATTGTAGTTAAATATTCAAATTGTATATACTGGCTCTAACCTGTTTGATTCGGTGCTTATTACAGTGCTCATATTACTTGAATGGATTTTACAAGTGCACCATTTATTTACAGTAAGGTGCGGTAAGTAGATGTTTACCAAGTCTGAATTCAAAAAGATTGTTTCAAATTTTATTAAAATTTCAATGTATCGAATTTTTTCACAGAGCAGTACGATTGTGTCAACTTTGTCACGTTAAGATTGTCAAGATTGTCGATCACTAATTGATCTGTGAAATAATTTTCCCAGAAATACTAATCAAACGCATTTTTCAAAACTGTCGAAAAAGAGCTCAGTCACAAATTTCTGGACACTAAGATTCTTTGTTGCATTTCAGCGAATACGAAAATCTTCATTAACCTATTGCATAAGATCATTATTTAAAAAAAAAAAAAAAAAAACAGTAGAAAACTCAATGATTAACTCGTCGAAGAGATTTACTGAAACGTACTGAAAGTGAAACTGAACTCGCGAGTAACGTTGCAAATGTGGAAGGGACTAACTAATCAAAGTAAAAGTGAGTAACATATTTTGGACGTAGAAGAGAAACACGGCTGATCGTTAGATCAGCTCAGTGATAGTAAAATGTAAAAGGTTGGTTATCTAACACACCCCTGTCCCCTGTCCGAGTTAAATTACTATAGAAGACTTTATCCACTTTAGGCATCGGCCGTCAGGCAATCATCCTATTGCCGTACCATAGTATCATGAATGATGGTAAGAAAAGCTACCGAGAGCCGGTTGCCACGAGTTCCCCTGAAATACTGTGTGCCTCTCACTCACTTGTATTCCCACGGTCCAGTTCGCTACGAGAAAACAATGTGAAACGATATTTTCAATCTATGGCTGTGTGGATCACTGTCGAGACACGTGGGTCGTCTTGACGGATGTCGTGCTGCTTGATATGTTTGTCAGCGACTGGTTGACATTTTAATAAACTAGAGAAGGATAAAGCACAATTGTTACCAATCTAAGGTAATTCGAGACCAGATAGATTATCGAGAGAGAGAGGCAAACGATACGCATGCAACCTCCTGTTCGTGAAGCAGACGAGAAAATGAAAGAATATCAGATTATGTTCGAAAAATTTGTGGCGAAAGTATCTAACGTAGTAGTATCAGATCGCTCGGACAATTCGTAGCGGAAATTTAATAACTAGAATTAGATTTTAGAGAATCGTTTCGATAATGAATTCTTTCAATTAATTTCTAACGATTTTCCAGAGTATTTTGTCTCTTGCCTGTGTCTCTTTCAGATAAATCTTATCATTATCGGTATTTTATGTGGAATACGTCTGAATTTTTCTTAAGGAATTTGTCGCGCGAAACGTTGCCGATCCAGAAAGCTTCTTATTGCGTCTCTTGCCACTTTAAGAAGCAACTGTGAGATAATGACCCAATTAGATGCCATTTACACGTGACTCATATCGTCAATTTATCCATGTCCGGCTGCCAAGCATTAATGCTTTACGTGTGTGATTATCCACATTTGGTATAGAAAGGTAAACCACAAATGGGATAATGCACAGACAACGTCAATAGACCACACGTGCAAGATTTGGTCAAGAGAAATCGTTTGTCACACGGCTTGTAACAACTTCTATCGGCAGACGTTTGCAATTTCGTAGACTTACTCGTGATCACGGATTACAAAGGGAAAACGTGAACCTACTTTTTTCGTTCACTGTACGTTGAAGAAGATGAAGCTGGTAAAGTCTCAGCAATATCAGAACTGTATCATTATTTTATTCGATTTTTAACTAAAAAGTCAAATTTCTTTTTTTTAAAATCATAGCACGTGAAGAATTAGAAGAAGAAATTTTAGGATAAGTCGAAAACAAAGAGTTCCTTTACTCTAATCATTCCGTCTGTCTTTCATGTGTGTCAAAGATTTATAAAAATAAAGGAATGTGATAGATGATGATTGGGAAACAGAGGATGGTTAAAGATTGATTGAAATTGAGTAGATGTAAAAATAGAGCGATTGATAATTGTCGACGGAGCGTCTAGCAGCGACTCGAACCACTGAGAGGGGGCGCAAAACTAGTTCGTCGCCGAATGACGTAGTAGCTCTCATTTTCTTGACCACCTAGTATACACATCCGGTCGGCTGGGCACTCTGCAACTTTCCTACTTCATTCATCGACGCATTCTGTGGCCTTTGAAGGTTGCACAGGCAGAAAAGAGCGGGCACGGTCGCGCGCCGCCGATCAGAGTCAGCCGGCGTACACGCCGACCAGTTTCAACATAATAATTCCTTCTTGGAAATACACCGTGGCTACCACTACATTCTACGTCATTGCGAATACCAATCGTATTCGTTACATGTGAACCTCCTCTCCAAGACTTTGCGATACCGTCTTCTCTTCCCATACGTTGTTCTATACCTTTTTTTACTCTACCGAGAAATATATTGTCCAAACGATATTACGTTACGTTATGTAACCACAAAACTATTAGCGCGGTGAAAATCAATTTGATAAAACAATTAGAGAATTCTTAATTTTTAAATAACAGCACAATATGAAAGATTCCCTTTTAATATATTTTTTATTGCTTCTTTCAGAATTTTAGTTTCTGGATCTGGATCTACATCAGTACTTGCTAAGAAGTATGGAATTTGTGAAATTTTTTGTAAAATGGCCATTAATTAATCAACTCCAATCAAAGTAATCAAATTTTGTAAATTAATAAATTTCCTACGAAAATGAAATATTTCACTGCAAAAAGAGAGGTATGTGCAGATACTTTTTGTAGTCACTACATATGTACATCTTTTTAATTCATCTTCCAAATTTCTTCTTTGCGACAAAGTTTTCAAAGATTTACATTTAGTAAACAAATGTGCAATTAAAATATTCAAAGGAAAAATAAAATTTTGACAAAGGTGATCTTTTTTAAAGTTAATAGGTAACGATGGATGATGATTCTTTTAAAATGTGACTCCTGCCGAGAACTTAATAAAAGATAAACAAACAACATGAATGATGGACCGTGCAACTGTACAACAGGAAGTTATAATGGGCAGGGACATGGCATCAATGAAATGGGAAACTACCAATGACTGGAATACTATCGTCATCCCCGACAATCTCTGCGTCACCTTTGGATTAGCAATCGTGACGTGGCTTTCACCGAGTACATTGACGCCATAAGTGTTGCAATTTCTTGAAATCCATACACAATTTTAAATATCGTTATTATTACTCTCAAATTGGCACATTTTATTTTACAATGCATTGGATACCAACTGTTAAGAAGATAATAAAAATTCGTTGAATCATTCCAATAATTCAAATTATCCAAGAAGGAGGGAAAAAAGGAATAAATGTTATATTTTTAAAATCAGTTGCATAGTCGCTTCTTCGTTCTTATGATTGATTGCAACGACTGTGACGATCAACCTGCGATACTTATTATCAAATATAATTGTATATATCACATGCAGAATAAACTCGATAGAGGAATAATAAGAAATTAATCGCAAGCTATATAACTTCGTTGTGTCGTATATCCGATTACAGTGGTTTAATCTCCGTGCAAACATTCTCCGTGAATAATACAGCGGCGAGAATACGGCTGGGAACGGTGGCCGATACCAGGCGAACTCCGCGTTCCGTCGAAAATTCCGTTCGTTCGATTCTCAGAGCGCACACAGGTATTCGCGCTTGTGACCGTGCACGTGCGCGAGAGCACTCTTTCGAAGGGGGAAGAAGGTTATCGACGGCGCCTCGCTGAGAAGGAGAGTAAAGAGAGAAAGGTGAGCAGAGGGCAGAGACGAGAGAGGAAACACAGAGGAGATAGCTGAGTCACGCACACATTTGCAGGGTACATGCTACATTCAACGTAGGTGTGCGATGAGATTGTATGGAGGAGTGTACGGCAGTGGTGGACCGCGTGCTGGAATACATCGATGGTCAATGGTGGGGAGAAAACGTGAATGATCCATAGATGCCTGTACCGTTGTGTGCACCATTCAAGTAACCTGTGTTGGTATACAGGGCGTTCCAAAATATGCGTGCAAAGGCATTCAAGTCACTCGAAAGCTGTGACGTAAATTAAAAATGCATAGACGATTGCAATTTGTCACTTACATTTCTCATGCTCTTAAGATCCATAAGTCGATGATAAATGACTATCCAAAAAATATGAACACAGAATCTCAACTGTTGTATTAAATGAAGATTCGTTCGTTGAGAAACGAATATAATGTTAGAACATACTGTTAGAACAGTACTATCCAATTTTGTTCCACTTTCAATTACTAACGAATCTACTATAAACCTAGGATTTATTTTATATCAATGAAAATACGAAACTTCGATGTCACAACGTCAGAATATCCGCGTGACTTTCTTACGTCGCGTGAATCTAAGTCTACGCGAAAGTAATGGTGTCTGAAATTTTAAAATATTCCACAATACGTACGTGAAATTATTCTCCATCTTTGCCCATTGGACCGCCATATTTTGCAACATCCTGTAGAGTGACCAGCGTGTACACGGATGGAAAGGAACGGGCTGGTAGTAGAACGTGGTGGGAAACGCGGACCACGGAGTAGGGATAAGCAGACAGAGAAGTGGGAGGCGGTTAAAGGTTCGGCTTCGGAAATGGCCGCGGGAAAGTAGAGAGCGTTACGTCGTCTGGCAGGCGAGCCAAAGTTTTTCGTGTGCGGCGCTCGTTAATCCGGCGCTTCGAGCGTCAGTTTCCACCGCTTCACTCTCCAACACGTCGTTTGCCATGTTTTAAAAAAGAAAGGAAAAAAGTCGTAAAACGTGGTACCATTTCAAAAGATCGCGATTAGTGCTTGCGACTAATCTGCTGTCCCTCTCTATCTCTTTATCTCTCTTTCTCTCTCTCACTCTCTCTCTCTGGTGAGAGTAGTTCAGACACACACCGGTGTCTCAAAGAGATCAGAGTGCGTGCACGAGAATGGCCGGCGACGATGGTGCACCATCGAACAATGAGATCCTCGCGGACAGAGAGGGGCAGGGTGCGTCAGTGCGGGGGGAACCGCATTCCAGAGTGGGCGGCATCCTGGAATGCGATCCCCCCGGTAACAAGAATTCGCCGAGCCAGCGAGTCCCTAACGACGACGACTGCGCCGACGGAAGCGCTCACACTGTGATTCCGCACGATTGTAACGGAGGCGGGGGGACACCGATTGCCGGCGATAACGGCCCTCTATGTCGATATGCTATCGGCACTGCGCATACCGCTATGTCTTTTATCGAAGTTTGCCAGGTAACTACACGCTTATCGATACTTTCGTTTTATCAGTTCCGTTCGCCGAAGTCGCCGGACGAGACTTTCATTTAATCCGAGTCCGTTGTCTGCCGGCTGTACGCTCGAATTCCCTCTTTTTCGCACGTGCTCGTGAAGTTCCGACTTTGAAATTCCATCTTTCGTGTCTTATTTATTCGGTAACAACCTCGGCCTAAATACAACTTGATTCACGCCAGACCGCTGGAATTCGCGATGTTCGACTTTCGCCCCGCGATTTTACACTCGCCGCAATAGAGATTGAAAATTCCGAAATTTTGGTTGATCTAACCCTAAATTTGTCTCGACGATCAAAATCAACGTGCGAGAACATTGTGCCGTTCAGTGCAATTCCGAGTAATGAGAGCGAAGCACCGTTAATCGTCCGATTACTATCCCGCGTTGCTCACGTGTATGTGCGTTCGTTTCGAAAAGCTGAATGTAACCAACTGTGTTCTGAAATAACATAAAAAGAATCGACTCTTTCAGATTCGACTCCAGCACCTCTTCCCGCAGCTGGTCTCGTCCTCGCGGTATAGATCCTACGAGGACTCCATAGAACTGACTGCAGAACGATTGGCGAACGATGTGATACGGTATCTACTGAAGGAGGATATATATCTGATATCTCAAAATCCAGTTTCCCGCAGCATGAGACACAATGTATATCAGATGTTGAACAAGCACAGTATCCTCTTCGCTAGTATGGTAAATCGTCTGAACGTTATGCCGGACACGGCTTACGAAGCGTTCATGGGTGTTGCCGACGAATTGTTCTTGCACGGTGGAGTTACATGGGCGAGGATTATTTGTCTGTATGCGTTCACGGGCAGACTCGCTCTGTGGGCCCGGGACAGACGGATGCACGCTTTGAAGAAAAAATTACCTCTTTACGTTTCGAGATTTATTGGCGAGAAAGTTGCGGATTTCATCAAAGTATACGGAGGATGGGTAAGTGCCGTGTTTTTGAAAATTAACTACTTGTACATAGAAGTTGTATTCTCAGTGCACAGAGTTTTGTTACATTAATGTGTGCATGCACTGTATTTTCTTAGGAGCAACTGTGCATAGAATATCCTGTGGCCGAAGAGATAAGTGGAGCGATTTGGAAATGTCTCATAGTAACAGGTGCTACGCTTGGTGTGGCTGCAATCATCTTGACAGTGATCTCTTGATATAGCCTTAGAAATTAATTTATACAGGGTACGTTTTGCGTGAGATCTTCCAATGGTACTTATTTCTTATCAAAATATATTGAGAAACAATTTCTGGAAGTTTACACAAGATCTTTAATATTGGCACGAAGAGTGAAATTGTGTGATCCAAAAGACAGCTTACATCTTATGGAATAAGTACAGGATATCAATTAAGTTTTAACCTTGCAACCTGCACAATTTTCATATCAGTGTCACTCTCAGCTTAGAATCGTCCTACATTTTATATAACAGATGTGTAACATAAGATGAATGATAATGATACAAGTTTCCTATTATATTCATGCAGCTCGGTGGACTAGTTAAATTAGTGAAAAAAAAGAGTAAATCTTATTTAATATTAATCTAGATATTTTATCAAAATAATTTCATATAATACTCAAAATTGAAGTTCCAGGTATTTTATACCGACCAAGAATCTCAAAATTCTATTGAATTTAGGTAGACTCAATCTAAATGTATTTATTTATAATTTATTTTAGGTAGAAAATATATTAATAAATTTCCTTGTCAATCAAAGATCATCATAATGAATGCTTAGAACTTGTTAAAAAAAAGTAACAATGCTTAGAACTTGTTAAAAAAAAATAACAATGCTCATTGAATATATAATAACATTCTTCTTTTTTTTTTAAATGAATGAATGAATGAATATACATGATAGTTTCTAATGATATTGCAAAAATTTTTATACAACTATTCAGAGACAATAAATAGTTTCATTGATTTAATCAATTATTTTTAAACCTGTAACAAGAAAAATCATCTATCAGTCAGGTTTAATGTTTTATATATATATAAATGTTTGATAGCATATTTTGTATGGACGAAACATTTAGATGATATATTTTCAACTCTTTTAATATAAAACATTAGCAAATGCAAAGGAGGCTAGATGATTAAATCCAAGTAGCTGATTTTTATGATAAATGTTCATTCACGATCCCATCGAAAATTTTAATTTCTTATTATACACTTAACAATTACATTGATTATAGTATTACTCGATTCTACATTCTAAATGCTATCGATGTCATAATATAAAATATATCACGGAAAATATAAAAACTTAATATATAATATAAACAATAAGTAGATATTAAACAACAATCACTATTAATTTCAAAAACAATTACTTTTAAATATACTTGTTTATATGTATTATAGTACTTTGCAAAAACTGAAGAGAAAACAGAATTCGTGTAAAGATCATAATATTACCAAAAGAGTTCAATTTTAAAAGGTATTATCTTAAAAAAGAACTAATATTTTCGCTCTAGAGTTACTAAAAGAAATATATTTAATAGATATTGATATAGTTTTATTTAAAATAGCATACTTATTCAAACGTAAATACAGTCTACGTACTACTCAAAATATATTAATTTATTTGATCTCAAAATGCAAGTATTTAAAACCACAGAAATTTCTAAAATACATGATTGGTAATGAGGGTATTTATAATATATTCTGTATCGTTTTATCTTTCAAATAATAATAGTACCAGTGATAATTTTTCAATTGGAAAATTAAACACATGATTTTATTGATGATATATTTTACTAATAAAATAGTTCGACTCCTGTATACATATTATCGGTATTGAAAACTATTAAAAAATTTGCAAAACCGAGGATTCGCTTCTTCGAGTAATACCTTTTGTCGCTTTTATCAAATTCTTGTTGCTAGCAAA